>QTSX02001030.1:0-65692 GCA_014839935.2 Entomophthora muscae | reverse complement strand
CTTACACCACAACCGCCTACGATCCTGCAAAGCAAGACAAAAACAACAAGAGACCGCCCTGCCTGCCACCAAACAACAACTGATTCAATATGGCGTCCGGGCTCCTGACAACCTCCCTGACAACCTGCCCCCAGAGGAGTCCAATCTTCAGCCAGAGGGGGTGTCAAAACCACAGGCTTGACCTGCCAGCAAGGTTCCAACCAAGCGGGTTTGTGACCCGCAATCCAATTATCTGGTCACCCAAAGCCAGACTAGGAAGTCAACTCAAATTACCAAATCCATCAACATGAACAGATGATGATCCTTCATGGTGGATACCTTGATTTGGCGCTTGACTCATTATCAGAATCATGCCACCCCCTTCTTCCATCCAACCATGTAATCACTAATCTTGTTCCTGTTATCCTTGATTCACATGAATTATATAATCACTATCTCCCAATAAAGATTATTATCTATCTTCAAAATCTTTTCCCCATGGAACTCTGCTAAAACAACACAGTTACAAAAATGGCAGTCCCAGGTGATCCACTGGCAGATTGCCCATTTGTGCTCCTTGGTGAGCATGGTGGAAACACGCAAGGATTTCTCCGCAGCAAGGACTTGGCCAGTATCAATGAACTTGTTGAAGGTCTTGCTGGCGTACTTGGGATCCACCCCAACAAGGGCCACAGCCGCTTTGTAATTGCCTAATTCACACATTAACTTAAGCAGGATGATGTGTTTAATGTTGGGGATGCACTTCTGAGCGGGCTTTTTAGAGGTGGGGATTGAATTGTTGGCATTGGGAACAACACAGGGCATGGGTACCTTGGTGTAAAATGCAGCAACCTTTTTGAGCACCAAATGTCCCTTGTCAGTTATGAAGAACTCAGGCTCTTTGTCCTCTTTTTGATTGCCATCACTGATGTAGGGCTTGTAGCTAGTATCAAGAACAGGCTTCACCTTCTCCAGCATGGCTGACGGGACCAACTCTTGCCGGTACACAACGTCAAACACATACAAAGTAAGTTCTACCTCCTTGTTTCTAACTTTCTTTGTAGTGATGACCTTGGTGGGCTTCTGGGTCAGCTTTGGGACCCAAGGGTTGATTCTCTGCACCCTAGTAGCTTGTGCTCCTTGAACTGGCTGTGTCAGTGCAGTGTCACTATGGAACTCTCCTCTCTTGTCTCCTCCTTGAGTAAGCACTTGGGTTGCACTAACTCTATTCTTTGACCTGCCCGGGCAACTGCAACTGCGGTGCACAACAGGTGCAATAGTAGTATGTTGCTGTGTTTCTTCCATTTTGAGAATTTAATAAAATATTAAATAAATTTCAATTAAGTTACTTCCTAATTTTAATTTTTGCTTTTATCTGAATATGGATATTTGATTAATATTTTTCCCACCCAATATCACAATTATAGATTTTTATTTCTTAATTAGTTGTTTTTGGTTTTACTACACCCATTTTTGATTACCTAAAAAAATTCCACCCAATTTCCCAGATTTATGCCAAATTAAGTACCCAACACAATATTTTTAAAATTTATGTCTTAGATTGTGTGTCTTATTTTAGATACCTTGGTATCATTCATGATTACAATCCATTGCACACACTGAGTGAGTGATTTTGTTTACATAGTGAGTTGCTATTGTGTTTTGTTTGTGGATTGAGTTTTGACTCACCTTGCTTGGGTGTATTTTGTCACCAATTCATATAGTAAAAATATGTACACTGAAAGCCAACTCACACCATTTTGTTTGTGAATCAATTTATTTTGGATTGTATTTTGAATGGTTTTGATTTGCGTGTGAGCCCTTTGTTGCTGTGTTGACTCATTTTGCCCATTAACGCCAATAAACCCTGTTAACAGAGTGTATATTTTAACATGAGAGTTGGATTTTGTTCAAATCTGAAATCATTTTGTTTAAATCTGAAGTATTTTCAGTTGTTGCCATAGCTTTTAAAACTACGGTATAAAACTTGCTTAAATTTAAAACAGGTTCAAAAGTTAACCCAAAAGCAAGGCAGTTTCATATGCTCAAAAATAAAAAATACAACATAAGTTAAAAAATTAAATGAGTAGGAAGGTGTTTATTAGTGATAATATTATGCTGTGAGAAGCTGGGAGTGACTTATTTAACATAGTGTTGGGTTAAAACGTTAAGAATCTCTCTGTACTAATCCCCAAGTTAAAGTGTCAAGTGGCGCTCATAGTGCGTCACATTAATTCAGCCTTAATTGCAAGCCTTTGATTAGTCAAATCCAAAACCAATCAGGTGGCAAGTGGATAGAGTCAAACAAAGAAGATTTCAAGTTTCAGTTTTTTTTATAAATTAATTTGAAATCTCTTAATAAATTGGGCTTAATTTATGTGGCACCACTTAATCACTAAACCCAGGAATGACATAATGTAAAACAAGTGGTATATTTGATTAATGTCTATACCACTAAATCCAGTATAGTGGTGCTTGGGAGCCTAATTGACAACTATGGACACTAATAATAAAAATATGGTAGTAAATAAAAAAATTTATATAGGTGCATATATATTTTATTAAATAAAAAGTTTGACTTAAAAAGTGTTGAACTGGTCACTTTTTGTTTTAGAGTGTCAAACACAGGTTTTTTCATTTCTATTAGTAAATTTACTTATAAATTGCCCCTTAAATTGGTATTTTAGCTAACAGAATTAATAAACAGAGTCAAGTTCAAGTAAATTTAACCTTGGTTTTTTGTTTCAAAACCCTAAATTACTAGTAAATCTTAGCTTAAAACCAGTTAAGCCAAAAATACTAATAGATTCACATATGCGGCACTCAACTCCCTGGTACTTGACAAAGTGTCAAGTTCCAGGGAGTCAATCACCATGGAGTCAAACTTACTACAGTTGCCCTCCAGTACAGCAACTGTGGTTAAGTCAACTAATGTGTATGTAAATCATTATGTCTATTTGGCTTAAACAATTTAAGTTTAACTTTACTAGGGATTCAGGGGATTAAACCCAAAATTGAGATTAAACACACTGAAAGTTGACTCCATTTAAAAAGTCTTTTGGGTCAAAGACAAATTTAAGGGGTAATTTATAAGTAAATTTACTATTAAAAATTAAAAACACCTGTAATTGACACTCTAAAAGTAAAAGTGGTCAGGTCAACACTTTTTAAGCCAAAAACTAATTTTATTAATAAAAACAAATATTAGCTTATATAAATCTTATTATTTGCTATTATATATTTATTATTAGTTATCACAATTTTAAATTAAACTCCCAAGCATCACTATACTGTTTTTTAGTGGTATATAAATTAATTAACTATTCTACTTTTTTACATTATGTCTATTTCAGGTTGTTAGATCAAGTGGTGCCACATAAATTAAGCCCAATTTATCAATAGATATCATATTTAATTTATAAAAAAACAGAAAGTTGACCCCCTCTGTTTGACACTATCCACTTGCCACATAAATGGTTTTACATTCAACTAATCAAAGGCTTGTATTTAAGACTAAATTATAGTTTTTCACTATGGGCACCAGCTGACACCCAACAAGTCAACACTCTATAAAGGGTGACTAGAACAGAGAGCTTCTTAAATTTTTACAATCACTATGGCAAAAGAATTGCTCCCAGCTCCTTCCAGTATACTATTATCACTAATAAACATATTCCTACCCATTTACTTTTTTACTTTATATTTTATTTTTTTATTTTTTGCATATAAAAAACTGCCTTGCTTTTTTGTTAACTTTTGAACCTGCTTTTAAATTAAGAAAGTTTTCTATGTAAAAAACATAGTAAATATGATTTTTTGGTTGACTCCAAAAAAGTCAACAGTGAGAATTCAGCCTTTTTTACTTAAGAGTGAGGATTAGGGTTTTTTCAGCTGGTTGACAGTGCCAAACTTGACACTTTACTACTTTTTAGATGTTTATACCCCAATAAAAAATTCCATATGTAACTTTTTTTGCAATTATGCTCTACTACTCTCCTTACTACTCCCCATGTAAGTTTTATCTATTTTATTTATTTTTAAATAATTTTTTCATTGATTTAGCCCTAAGATGTTATGCTGAACTCAAGATCTTTGAGGCTTCATCAAATATCACTTATTTTCTATATTTTAACCTTTAGATCTATATTTTTTGTTTCTATTTTGCTTTTATTTACTTTGCTATGTTAATTTCCTGCTAAAAACTTTCCTTTTATTCTTTTTACTTATTTTTGCTTTGATTTAACTCTTTGTGCTTAATATTTCTTTTCAATTATTTTATTTACAATACTAAACTTTTTTAACCAAGTTTATCCAAATCAAGCAAACAGCCCAAATTCCAAGCCTCCAAGGGCTCAAAGGTCCCTGCCACTAATGCCAAGCGCACCAAGAAGCCTGCAGAGGCAAAGACTCCCTCTCCCCTAACCCTATCCCCCATCTCCTCCCACCCCCTCACCCCTCCACCTTTATCTCCCTCTCCCAAAGTACTTGCCTAATAAAACTGATGAAGATCTAATCATACACTCCTTCTATCAGTCAGAGTCTGACTCTGAGACTACAAAGGAGCATCACACCAAGAAAGGAAAAACTGCCAACAAGCCTATCTCTTTATCTGGCACAAAGAAGGCCTCAAACACCATTCCTCCTCCTCTTAGTGGCTCTTCTCCCTCCCTTTTTCTGATTTTCAGGAAGAGCCAGAGGACTAATCCAAGAAGTTTAAAGCTTCTGGCCACATGGCTTTGGATTTAATGGCCATCTACAACATTTTTAATATTGATAGAGAGCTTAAAGTTACCAAGGTCTTTCCCCATTACTTCCCAATCATGTCTGTGAAGGGCAGCCTTGGCTACGTTGAAGATAATTACATTTTTAACTGTAATAATCAAGCTGTGTGCTACCATGGACAAGCACTTTGTTTGTGAGGATAAGTATTGTGGGGATCACTTGAACACCAAAGTCTGGGAAAGGGTCACAGCTGAGAAGGGGAACACACCTGTGAGCCCCCTATTCATTTAATCACAAGGATGCTGAAATAGTACTTTGTTCAGTTATCCCCACCTCTGCCAACCTCTGAGCTTCCAATCTGGCCATCAAGGCCCTCAAACATGTTAAGCCCAAAAACCACAAGTTGGTGCCCATGAAAGAACATCTGGTTAAGTTTATCAGCAACAAAATAATTTCTATCAATCCCCCTCCCCCAAGGCTTCTGACGTCCTCTCAGAGCTCACACTCACCCATGAGCTTAAGCAGCTCCCAAGCAAGGAGTGCTTCCTATCTACAAAAATGGGCTGGGGTTCAAGGACAAAATAATCTTCTAATTAACTCAGCAGAACCTGAAAGAGTTGAAAAGGGTGTCAACCTGGTTAGTTGAGAGGTATCTTTGTCACTTGCTCCCAGATGTTCTACCAGCTCTGGATGATACATGACCAGATAAACATTTGTGTGATTCCACTCACTTTCTTCCTTCTTCCTGGGTTCATCTACACCCAAGTTTTTTCCATCCCCTGCTGAGAGCTTTCCATCATTTCCCCTGAAAACAACGCCAAGAGACCCCCCCCCACACCTGCGCTAAACCTCCTGACGCTGACAAAGACCAGGTCACCCTGGACTTGGAGGAAAAGGTAAGGATGAGAGCTCTTGGGCCTCACATATGCATAATGGAATTTAAGACTGATCAATTCAATGCATTTGAGAAGCTGTTTTCAGGGAGGTGAAGTGGTGCCACTCCACTTCTTCCAATCAGTTGCTTGCAATGTGCAGGCCCATGCCAAGCTTAGTAGGTTGAGCTGGAGGGATACCTTGGACACCTGCATATCTGTGCTGGCACAATTTAGTGCCTTGGTTTTTTTAAAGCCAGAGCACACTGCAAAGGAGGTTGAGGTTCTCTCAAAGGATCCCTACAGAGTAAAGCATCTGGAGTTCAGGAATTTTCTTGAGTACTTTGAGCCCCAGTAGATTGGTAAGTTGCCACTCAGAGGCAAGGCAAGGCCAGAGCAAAGGCCAGCTAGAACATGTACTGGGCTGCGGTGAATGGTGGGCTGAAGAAAATCTTTGCACTTGAGGCTCACCATAAGCATCTTAAGGCTAACTTTAGGCTTATCTGAAGTTCAACAAGTTTTTCCCTCCTTCAACATGAGCAGGAGAAGACCATCTCCAAGCTCAGGGATCTAGTCAATTATGCCCCTCCCATCAAGCCCACCACAAAGTCCTCCCTCTTTACCAAGGCCATCCAGGACGCCACAAAGCACAAGTATAAGGTTGCTGAGATCAAAAAGCATCTTGATCTTATTGCTACAGTTCTCCTGGAAGGGATCAAGATGAGAAAGGGCAAAAGGGGAGAAATAAACTTGCTTGCTGCTTGCTCCTATTGTTTTTACTTTTAACTTTAACTTTTAAGCTTTAATTTTTATTATTTAGTTTTGATCATTTACTTTTTAGTTAAAATTTTTCTATTTTTTACTTTAATTAGATATTAATGATTTTTATGTATATCTGGGAAGTTTGAGATTTATACTTATAGTTCAAAGTGAATTAAATGTCTTAATTTTTGTTAATTTCTTAATAAAACATAAGATATTCACCATGCTTATATTAAGTATTCCAAATAAACATTAATGTTTTTTATATTTTTAGTGCTTATTATATTTTAATGTTCTCTATTTTTCATTGAGTTTTAATTTTTATGATAAAAAAATATTTGTATAATAAAGAGTGTAAATTACATAGTAAAATAAGAAATAGTTGTTTTGTTCTCCTTCTCTTTATTATTCAAAGTACTGTTTTTATGCATTTTTGAGCTTAATGGGGTCACTTTAGTATACCATAGCTGTATAGCTTAATTTTTTATATTAAAAGTTTTCAGAACATCAAAATCTGTTAATTAAAAAAGTTTCAATTTCCAGTTGTTGATCAGGAAAAAAAATGCTGAATTCTCACTTTACTATAGTGTTGAGCACCAGAAGTTAAGCACCAGGGAGTCAAGCACCAGGGAGTTGATTTTACCACAGATGCCAAATATGTTCTCTGTCAACAGTTTTTTTGGGTTTTAATAGACAAAATGGCTCAACACAACAACCCAAACTAAAAATACAGAAATTCAAAATAAAGTACAAAAGACATGGACTCACAAAAAAGGTTTGAGTCAGCCTTCAGTATACATATGGGACATTATTTTTCTTGTTATGCCTAGGCGCCAGATTGGTTATTTTATAACTTAATCACATTATTCATATTCAAATTATTCAGAAAGAGTAAAATACAATCAATCCCAAATATTTAATTGATCTTGGGCTTGGGTGATTTTTTAAAAAAATAATTCATTGATTTTATAATTGAAAATTGCAACTTATAGTACTACTGAAAATATCTTAAGTGCTACTACAAACCAAAAATATTTATGATGAGTTGCATGGGAGAGTAATAGCAGCCCCAAAGCTATAAATGCTATTACCCTATCTTTGGCTCATCATAAATATTCTTAGTTTGTTTCAGAAAAAAAGGTTGTTGTTTTTGAAAGACTGATAACTCTATTTAAAATACACCCTCTAGTAAGCTGCCCTACTTCATGAACTTGCCCCAATACACTACTAGCATCTTCTGATACTTTTGTTTCTCTGGTATCATCACGTGATTTCAAATGATAAAATATCTCAGAATATTCTGAGAAGCTTTCAAATGTTAAAGGTGAAGTATATAACTTCCCATCTTTCATCAAATATGAAAGATTAATGCGCAGATTTTTAACTTCAAGCTCTCTTTTTATAGGCCTAAATTTCCTTTCATAAATATAAAAAATGCTTTTTGGGAAACAATTGAACCAGTTAAAGATGAATTGTATAATTCTTTTCTTCTTTCTTCTTTCTCACAAATATTTTTTAGATCATTAATGTTGTTAATATAAAGTACATTTTCTTTTTCCTTTAAAATTTTTGATATTACACCAAAGTGACCATCAACAATGCTTTTTCCATGGCATTCAACAAAACAGTTATATTTTATGGAACCCTTAATATATTTAGGTGCCTCTTTAAATAAGTAATATAAAAATTCATATGATCTAAAATGATTTCCATTATCTGTCCATACTTTTATATTTTTTATTTTTTAAATCTATCTAATTTAAGAAGACTTATTAGACATTCACCTGAAAATAAAGAATCATGTGATAATATTTGAGACAAAAAATCATGATATTCATATTTAATTTTATTGTTTTCTTTAAAAACTAATGCAAACCCTAATAATGAGATTGGTTTTTTTTGAATAAAAACAATTATTGGTCTCAATTGGACCACCTCCAACCTTTAAGTTTTCTTTATAATCTATAACTACAACACAAGACTCATCATCTAGTTCATTAATATCTTTTTATATTCACAATTTTGATGAACATAAAAGTCTTGGTGCTGATTAATAGTCTTTAAGTCATTGTCTATAGATTCTGGTAATGGTAAGTTTTTACTTTCACATTCTTCCTTCTTTTTTTCTAGTGAATTTTTTAAATTACAAATATTGCACATATCGGTTTTTTTTTACTTTTTATTATATTTTTAGGGATTAATTTATAGTAAGTGGAAATTGAAACTGAAATTTCATTTTTTATTTTCATATTTTCATATATTTCTTTTTTTGTTTTAAGTAGAGAGTATTTAATTTCAGTTGAGTAATTACTCATCTCTTTTTCTATATCTTTATAAATTTTTTCAGGCACTTTTTTTGTAAACTGGCTTGTTTCAAAAGAATTTTCCTGCAATTTTTTAATTATTTTTTTAGTTATTTCTTTTTTTAATGAATAGTTATTATTTTTTTGGCTTTTTTTGTTTAAACTTACATTTTTATTTTTATTTATTTTTCTTGAGTATTCAAACTCACTTTTGGTTATATTAAACCCCATATCATTAAGCTCTTTTAAAGAGTAACTGGAAGTAACCAGAGATCGCAAGGCTGGGAGATGTTTTTGGGGAGAAGATTTCATGAGATCCTTTAAGTTTTCAATGAACTCATTGCCTTTTTGATTTTGAATAGTTGGCAGGAACTGAGCTTTCCCAAATTCAGTTTGAGTAAGGAAGTGCTTGATGAAATTATCAAGATCATCACCAGCAATAAAGAGGAATGCCTTTTTTAACATTGCAATTCTCTCTCTTTTTGTTGAAGCTCCCAAGGAAAAAAAGGGTAGCATGGAAGAAGTAAATTTAACTGAGGACATGGTAGTATTTTGAATCTGTAATTAGGTCAGATCTTTGATGTGTGCCTTAATGATGGAGTAGTTATGATCAGAATGTGGTCTTTGAATTGGGTTATTTGGATTAGAAGCTTTGTGGTACTTTAGCTCTTATATACCAAGCTAAATGACACCATTCTGAAAGAAATGGTGTGATAGCTTTTATTATAGTTTGAACTTGAATTTATGTTTGCAGAAATTAATTAAATACCCAGTTTTCATGCACAAGTGATATATGTGAAGCAGCTAAGCATTATTATTACATCATATCCTCTTTGTAATCAATGCAAATCAATTAAAATGATGTATTCAGTTAATTGTAACTCTTCCGCATATTTTTAAATAATAAAATATTAAAGAATTCCATTTAAAGAATGCTCAATTTGAGGTTCGAAGCTCACTTGAACCTTAAAATCAATCTAAACAGTGATAAAAACATCCTAACTTCAAACTATCATAAAATCCTAGAGAATTGAGCTTTTTAAATAAAATAAAATGCAAAAATAAAGCTCTCAATCTTATCTTTAATTTCATCAAATAAAAAACATCTGTTGTGTATTCAAAAAAGAGTATTTATTAGCTTTGAAGTGATCTACTTTATATCATTAGATATAATCATATAATAAAATCTGGATTATGCTCTTTTAAATTACTTTTGCTTTAATATTGAGCATAGTATACATATTAAATTTTTACACCAATAGAAAGATAAGATTTTTAGCTTCATTTTGATAGTTTACAGTGTGAAAAAATATTAATTTTTCATTGAGTTATTAATGTTTTAAATATAAATTGTGTAACAAGTTACTTTTTCAAAATCGAACTGTGTTATGCTGCGACTTGAGCAGCATGTGCATTAGAAAATGGCCTAATCTCTAAAATAATGGCCCATATGTTTACCATTTAAATCAATGACAAAATACACTCAAGCGCGGTGTGTCAAAATTCATTTCAAAACCAAAACACAATAGCAGCTCACTATTTAAACAAAATCATGCAAATGTTGTGTGCAATGGATTTTAATCAAGAATAATACCAAGATATCTAAAATAAGACACACAATCTGAGACATAAGTTTTTAAAATTGTGTTGGGTGTTTAAATATGGTGTAAAATCTGGAAAATGGGTGGAATTGTTTTTGGGTATTCTAAAATGGGTGTTGTAAAACAAAAACAACTAAATAAGAAGTAAAAAATTATAATTGGGATATTGGGTGGGGAAAACTGTAAAAAAATCCATATTCAGATAAAAAGCAAAAATTAAAGCAGAGAGTCACTTAATTAAAATTTATTTAGTATTTTATTAAATTTTAAAATGAAAGGAACACAACAATAGAGTATCAATGCACCTGTTGTGCACTATGGTTGCCCCTGCAAGTAAAAAGATTGAGTCAGTGCAATGCAAGTGCCTACTCAGGAAGAAGACAGGAGAAGTGAGTTCAATAGTGACACTGCACTGACACAGCTGGTTCAAGGAGCACAAGCTGCTAGGATGCAGAGCATAAACCCTCAGGTCCCAAAGCTGACCTGGAAGCCAACCAAGGTCACCACTACCAAAATGGTTAGAAACAAGGAGGTAGAACTTACTTTGTATGTGTTTGACGTTGTGTACCGGCAAGAGTTGGTCCTGTCAGCCATGCTGGAGAAGGTGAAGCCTGTTCTTGATACTAGCTACAAGCCCTACATCAGTGATGGCAATCAAAAATAGGACAAGGAGCCTGAGCTCTTCAGAACTGATGATGGACAGTTGGTACTAAATAAAGTTACAGCCTTCTACAACAAGGTACCCATGCCTTGCAAGCCAGTCCCTGAGCAGGATCCCATTTCAACTACTCCCGCTAAGCCTACCCAGAAGCGTATCCCTGACATCAAACACATCATCCTGCTTAAGCTAATGTGTGAATCTGGTTACTACAAGGTGGCCACAGCCATTGTTAGAATGGTTCCCAAGTATGTCAGCAAGACCTTCAACAAGTCCATTGATACTGGCTGAGTCCTTGCTGCGGAGAAATCCTTGTGTGTTTCCACTATGCTCACCAATGAGCACAAATGGGCAATCTGCCTTTAGATAACCTGAGACTACCATCTTGAACTGGCAAATATCAAGGCCATGGTCAAATCTACTTTTGGGGTTGAGGCCTTGATTTCCTTTTACTACCATCTGCTCAAAGGAATGCGCTTTTCCTGGAAAAAGCTCAGGGTATCTCCCTATAATAGAAACAGCCCAACCAACATCAAGAATTGGAAAAAATACGCTGAGGCGTACACTGCCCTCAAAGCCAAGGGGACAATGAAATTCTATTACATTGACAAATCAGCATTTGCCTCGTCTATGCACAATGGGTATGAGTATGTCCCCAAAGGCTCAAATGACGGGATGGATTGGTGTGCTGCCGTCTGCGCCACAGCCTATTCAATGGTTGCTCTCCTTGTTCCAAAGGGGGTCAAGCTATACCAAATGATATTGGGATCTCACAATAGCCATACCTTCCTATCATTTCTCTTATTGACCCAGGAGCACCTGAGGTGCACAAGCCGGTCTTCACCAACATAATTGTGCTGGACAACATTGCTCTCCATAAGGTGGCAGATATTCTTGAGGAATTTCCATCAATTGACACTAGCATCAAAGTGGGCCCCCAGTGATTGGCCACAGCAAATTTGCACCTTCTATTTTCCTGCTTATTTGCCCTTCCTAAATCCCATTGAGGAAGTCTTTGGGTGGCTCAAGCAAGTTTTCAAGCAAGGAACCCCAACTGGGACTGAGGACCTCTTTAATTTGCTGCAGGCCGGGATCCACACCCTACCAGCTGAGACTGTGGCCAAATTCTATGGTCACGCTGCTTTGTTCATCCCTGCGTGCCTATCTAAATAGCCAATCAATTAAAGGCTTAGTGTGTCCAATTTTTTATATTCTCTAATCTACTATTTAAGATTTATTAATTAAAATTTTATATTTACAAGCTTCTAAGCCCACAATCACATTTGGCAAGACCATCAATGGGTAAGTAATTTATTTATATTATATTATATTATATTTTTATTATGTCATCTGAGGTTATCCCAAACACTCAATACTGGATTACGCAAATATATTTATATCACTTTTGTCAAATAAATATAAAAATCAAATTAAAAAAATTAAATGTATAATGTACAAAATAGAATTTATTTTATTAACATATAATTTTATGCTTTTATGAAAACTGTTTCCGCAATGTATTTTGAAAAACTTGTTTGCTAAAATAAGAATTAGAAAGAAAAATTATTTATTTTAAAAAGAAATTTTTTAAAGTGTTGCTTATATTGAGGAAAGAGATTCTTATTGAGGGCGCCTATAGCGGGTTCTTTGGTGTGTACCCACCCAGCAATGGAGGTGGCACACCTCTCCACTGCCACACTGTAGACAGTGGATACACCCTGATTTAAATATTTTTGTGGCAGCTAGTAAAAGGGAGTATGGTGAGATTTGAGTTCAGGAGCAGCTTTTCTGCTGGGGCTGCAGTCCTGTAAATCCCTGCCAGGACCAGGGCGTCCTGGATTATGTGGTCTACCAAGTTGTAACCCAGGGGGGGCTTTTTGTTGTCCAGGGAGAGCCTGGCCTTGTCAATCCTGAGAAGTACCCTGTCCAGGTCCTCTACAGACAAGCTCATCCTGAAGTAAAAGAGATACCCAAGGTAAACCACCAGATGAAGCCTTTATCCAGCAAAGGCTTCTGTAAACTCACAGAGTTTATTATACACAGAACTAATCTTCTTGTTCTTGGTCTTGCCAAAGGTAAGATCCATAGCCAGAGAGATCCCTGTCTTGTTGGCACTCCAGGCCAGCCCAAAGTCAGCAAAGAGGATTTTGGTCTTCTTCACAGCTGTTGCATCTTCAATAGCCAATTTTCCTACTGCGTGCCCAAAGTTTTCCAGAAAGTAAGATAGGGTGTGCTCCACCATGAAGCAGAAGCAAGAAGCCGCATGGGCCTGGCCCGTCTCTGGTATGTTCTTGGATGAGAGTGTTGCCAGGATGTCCCAAAAAGCTCAATGGAGTTTATACAGTAAACTCCACTGAGGACCACTGGGTCCAGGCGGACCAGTTGGTCATACTTTTAGGCAGTAACTGCCCACTTGGATGCCCCCTTGCTATATGTCAGCCCAGCTAATGCCTCCTGGGACATTGGAAAGGTACCATGCCTTCTGTCTTCAAGCTTCTGCATGACAGTGAGGACAGAAATAGCTGCTTGGCCATGTGAGTGGCATAATTTACATATAAGGTGGCAGGGACAAAGGGGACCAGGACCTGGTGGGTTTTGTTGTCTACTTTTCTAAAAAAAGTGAGTATTTTCAAATTTTTATTAAGTTTATTTTTTTAGATTACCTTCTTGGATTTTCTCCTTGACAGCAGCCTCAGCTGTCTTGGCCAAACTTGGCGCAAGCAGTTGTGGGGGAAATTCATTATCCTCTGTTCTTGTCTGCTTGGTAGGTTTCAGGTGGGCATACATTTCAGGGACATCTGTCCAGACAGAAGGCGCAGTGAGGGCAAAGGAATTAAACTGGAGGCCCTCAACCATCATCTTTTGAATGTTGAGTAGGCGCACAATGGTCTTTTTTTGATGGGTCAGGCATTTTGTTCATCAATGTCTTGGCTGTCACCCTGTTGATTTTCTTGCCTTTGAGGACGGTGGGCTTGACTTTTTCTTTGACCTTGTGGTCAATTTCTTTGATCTCTGCAATTACAGAGTTAAGATCTTTTTAGTAGCTTTTCAAGTTCTCTCATTGATTTTTTACTAACCTTTCTATATGTTTTTATATCTTTCATCCCAATAAACTCTTTGTTATTCTGATACAATTTCCTCTTTGTTTATCCCAGTTTGTTTTCCCATTTCCTAAAATATCTAATCTTTTTACCCATTATGTATATGTTTTATGCCCATCTCAATATGTGTCGTTTGCTTCGTGTGGCATTGTTTCCCTGGTTACCATATTATTTTTGGCGCTTGACACAGCCCCTTGTGAAAATATTAAAAACAATTTGGTGATCAGCTAAATTTAAATTAAAAAATTATAGGTTAATTGTATTTAGTTTGTTGTTGCTGATCTGAATTCAAAACCTTAATGATAAACTTTAAGTCAATCAGGAGCTTGGTGATAAAGTGATTGTTGTGACATAAAGAGTCATTCAATAATTCTTTGATGAATTTGTGCTAATTAATAGGATTGGCTGTATGTTTTTCCTTTGACTGCCATTGCTGCTGTGGCAATTTGTTGATGGACAAGTGCTAATTAGCTGCTGTGCTAGCACTGGTCCACCAACAACTTTCCACAGCGGCAATGGCACTCAAAGGAAAAACATACAGCCAATCCTATTAATTAGCACAAATTCATCAAAGAATTATTGAATGACTCTTTATGTCACAACAATCACTTTATCATATGGCTCCTGATTGGCTTAAAGTTTATCATTAAGGGTTTTAATTTGGATCAGTAACAACTTTATCTAAAAATAGTTAACACTATAATTTTCTAATTCAAATTTAGCTGATCACTAAATTGTTGTTAATATTTTCAAAAAGGGCTGTGTTTGAGTACTAAAAATAAATGTGTTCTAGATCTAGATACACAACATAGTAAATATATGTTTCTATAGAAATAAACTGAACATAAAGAAGAAAACCAACTATAAACAAAGAGAAAATGAACAATTGAAAATCAAAATAAAGATAATATAAATATAAAATGTTTGGCAACAGGGGGTTTATTGGGGGCGCGGGGAGGAGTGATGCCTATTAGTCAGAATATTGCGGGAAGGGAGGCATTGATGTGGTGCTGAATTGTGAGGTCTGGGATTAGTGGGTGGGGCTGGAAGGTGGTTGGTGGGGGTAGAGGCAGGATAATTGACTGTGATGGCTGCCATATTCCACTTGTTGTATTCATTATTGATCATTGCCTTGATTAACTGATATGAGGCTATGGCACAGGGTGGGAGTTGCTTATCTTTGTGTGATTGGTTGCCCATGCTCACACATAAAACCATTTTTGCAAACAAGTTGGCCACCATTTGGCAAATAAAGAGAGAATCATGGTCAAAGACCCCAAGATAGAGATTGTTGAAAGCCTGAGGGCAACATTCCCTGTCACGGCCCATACCAGAGTCCAAATGGACTCCCACAGGGGAGGCAGGCTGGGCCTGGAAGGCCATGTACACAATAGTCATGATTTGTACCAGGTAGTTAACTGCAGTAGCTAGGGGGCGCCAACTCTCAGTATGGGGCCAACTTGGTTGGCCAGCCCCAATACTGTGATGTAGACAACCCCCAACTTACTGAAGTCCTGGGAAGGAGGCACATTGGGTAGAGGAGGAGCAGTAGGAATCTCCTTCATAGCAGGTGGGAGATCCAGATGATGAGGGTGAAATACTCCAAGTCAAGAGCGCGGGGTGGATTGACTAAGGTAGCAGGAGTATAGCCAGGAGGATATGAATAGGCAAGTTTATATTGTATTGTGGATTCCCAAATAGATGCAAAGAGAATAATTAAATTTGTATAAAGATAGACAATTCCTGAAATAATATAATGATTTCTGGGCATAAACTCGTTTTATTAAGATGTCAACAGTGAGGAGGGCTTCTCCTCCTCACTACTTCTACTTAATGGTAATTAAGTGTCCTTTTGTGCCACCAGAGAGCTGATGGCATCAATTTCAGTTGAACTTACAATTTTCACTGTAATTTGCGTACTTGGGCCAGAAGGTGGGTGCTCATTGTTTGGTATAACATGAATCCTTCTTGAACTTCAGCATGCCAATGTACCACAGTTATTTATAGATCCTGTAAGCAATCAAGCGCCTGATTGCGCAATCAAACAATCATGCTCCCAATGTATCATTTTCTAATAGATGAGAGGCCCAAATTTGATAATATAATCAAAGCTAGGGATTCAAGGCTCATGTGCCTCTCAAATCCTGGGTCATTTGTTAGTTGAAAGTGGGGTTTCCCTCTCTGGGAGATACTTGATAAAGGTTCCCAAGCTGTGGGGTTTTTTGCCTCTAGGAAGGCCAGCTGATTGTCCAGGGCATTCTGGGCCCTGATATTATCACCTACTATATTTGAGCTTTCAGAGCGCAACTATTTATCCTGAGAATTGTATTCATTCAGCAGGGTAATGGCATCCTCCAGGTTGGATTCTGGTTCCCAAGTATTCTCTTCGTTAGGTACCCTGTTTATTTGACCAGGAAGGGAGGTTTTTGGTATCAGAGTTTGTGTCCTAGGATAACTTTGGCCTTGTGGTCCGTAAAGCTTCCTACTTTGATGAGTGGGGGAGCTGTTCTACCTTTTGGCTCAGGAGAAAAGGTCCTTTCTTTTTTTGATAACAGGGAGAATTAGAATATGTTGTGAATCTTCCATCTGGGGGCAGTTCTAGTTGGTAGGCTACAGTACCAATGCGTTGTAAGACATTGTAAGGATCTGTATGTTGGGGGCTCAAGCTAGCGCAAGGAGCAGTGGTCTTGATGTTCTTTGTGCTGAATTACACAAGGTCTCCTACTTTGATTGGGTGTCAGGTCTTTGTTTCTTGTCAGCAAAGTGCTTGTATACTTGTACTGCTCTTCTCAGGTTTGGGCACATTCTTCTTGGCACATGTGGATGTTGCTGTCCTAGTCTTGTCCTTCTGGGTTGTGGGCTTCTTCTTTGGGAGGGGCGTTTCATGTAGGATGGAATCTGTAGTTGGCTTTGAAGGGGCATACCAATGGAGCTGTGGTCTTGGTTGTTGTACGCAAACTGAGCCATTGGTAGGTGTGTTACCCAGTTGTTCTTTTCCAAGTTAACATAGTATTTTAAGTACTGTTCAAGGACCTAGTTTACTTTCTTGGTCTTTCTGTTGCTCTGGGAGTGATATGCAGTAGACAGTGATATTTTTATTCCCAATTTCTTTAGGATTTGGGCCCAAAATTTATAGCTAATTGTGGGCCTCTGTCTGAAGCCACTTCTTGTGGGAGTCTGTGGCTCATGAATACTTGGTTCCAGAATAGAGTGGCAGTTTCCTTTGCTGTTACTTTGGTTGTTGTTGGAATGAAAGGAGCCATCTTGGTTAAACAGTCAAAAATTACAAGGATGGGCGTTGAAACCTTTTTAATTAGGCAATTCCACAATGTAGTCCATGGAAACTGACTTCCAAGGGCCTTCTGTAATCTGAAGGGGTTGTAGTAATCCTTCTGGTTTTCCTTGCTTAGGCTTGGTACGTCCACATGTCTTGCAACCACTGAGGTATCTTTCAATTTCTTGCTTCATCCTGAGCAACATGTAGGCTCTCTGGATTCCTTTGAGAGTCTTTGTACGCCCAGGGTGTCCTGACATGGGAGAGTTGTGGTATTCCTTCAGTATCTCTAAGTGCAGTGGACCTTCTGGTAAGTAGGTGCGTCCATGTAGCTGCAGGGTGTTTACATGTAGGGAGTAAGCTGTTTGGTAGTATTGGCTGTTGATATCTTTCTTTAAGTCTTCCATGATAGAGATGCAGTGCTGGTCTATGGTCTGTGCTAATTGAATTTCTTCCCTTCTACTGGCTAGTCCCAGGAATAGGAGCATTGTCTCAATCATGTTTGGGGGCAGCAAGGATTTAGTGTTGAATTCTTCAACATCTTTGGTGATAGTAAAAGGTCTGCTCTTTGGCTTAAGGCATCAGGTACAATGTTGATCTTACCAGGTTTTTAGCTTATTGCTAAATTGTAATCTGCTAGTAGTAGAGCACATCTAGCTTGACGCTGATTCAGTTGTTGTGGTTTGAAGAAGTATGTCAGGTTCTTGTGGCTGGTCATCATTCTTACTGGGTGGTTGGCGTCACACAAGTATCTTCTCCAATGTTTCAAGGACTGGATTATAGCAAGCATCTCTTTATTGTAGATGGGGTAGTTCAACTCAGGCAGAGTAAACTTCCTTGAGTAGTAAGCTACAGGGTGCAACTTACTATCATGCCCCTCCTGAAGCAACACCCCCCAATGCAAAGTCAGAGACGTCTGTTTCCACAATGAAAGGCTTATTGTAAACTACATTGCCAAGACAGGGACGGAAACAAAGGCGTTCTTTAGCAACACAAAGGTTAATTTGGCAGCGTTATCCCACACAAAGGGGTATTTCTCAGAGGTAAGGCGGGTCAAGGGCAAGCAGATAGAAGAAAAACTTTGGACAAATTCCTGGCAGAAGTTTGCCAGGCCCAGGAAACTTCTGTCCTCCTTGCAGTTCTTAGGTTCAGGCCATGATGTCACAGCCTCTATTTTATCAGGCGTCATTGAAAAACCTATTTTCAGTACAATATAACCCAAGAACTCTACTTCCTCTTGGAAGAACTCACATTTCTGGAGTTTAACAAAGAGTCTGTGTTCCTTGAAGCATTATAGGACAGCTTGAAGGTGTTCAACATGTTTCTAAAGGGTGTGACTGTAGATGAGAATGTCATCTAATTAGGCTACACAACATCAATCCTTGAGTCCTCCCAAGACCACATCTACCATAGTTTGAAAAGTGCTAAGCGTGTTGCACAACCCAAGCAACATAACCAAGTATTTGTAGAGACCTTGTCTAGTCTTGAAGGCGTTCTTCCATTTGTTGTCAGGCATGATCCTAATATGGTTAAATGAATCCCTCAAATCAACCTTTGAGAAGACATTGGCTCCTGAAAGCTGGTCTGAGAGGTCTTCAGCATTGGGTACAGGGTATCTTTTTTTTCACAGTGATGCTGTTTAGGTCCTGGTAATTGACACAAGGATGTAGGTTTTTTCCCTTCTTTTTAACAAGCAGTAGGGGGGGATGAAAAAGGAGATTTGAAGGCATGAATATATCCCTTCTTCAACATCTTGTCCAAGTACTTTCTTAAGGCAGTTTGTTCCTTCATGTTACAACTGTAGACAGGCCTATGCTTAGGTTGGGTTTTGGGGAGGAGGTCAATGGTGCAGTTAAACTGGCTGTTTTTAGGCAAGGTGGTACTTCTTCTTCTTTTGAGAAGACAGACTCCCAAGGCTTCATACATTTTGGTATCTCAGCTTTTCAGGATTCTGTGGTGTATTTGTTTAGCTCATGGGTCTGCTGAGGGTTCAAGCAGGGAACCTCTAGGGTTTGGGTCTCATTAGTGACAGTCACCTGATGATTCTTATAGCCCAAGTTTAATTGGTGATCAATCCACAATTCAAACCCTATCACTACAGGTTTGGGAAGTTTCTCCATGACGTGGAATCTGGTGGGCAGAAGTTTCCCATTTAACCTCAGGGAGACAGACTCTTTGCATTTGTGGGGCAGGTCTGTTGTCTTGTTACCCAAGGTTACCAGTTGGGAGTTTCCCTGGATTGATACACCCAGTTTCTCAGCTAGGCTATGTTCCTGTAAAGCCCCAGAATATGAGGGAGTATTTTAGCAAAGTAGGGTACCAAGTTGGCAACTTGGAATCCTGTGAGCGCCGTCACAGTGGGGTAGACTGTCATCATCCATCTGAAGACCTTGGTGTGTATGTTAAATCTTCTGAAATTACCGGCAAAATATGTAAGCATGTAGTATACACAGGTGTATATAGCTACAGACTGGGTGGAGTGGGGCAACACCAGCGTGGGCCAGGAGTACTGCACAGAGGAGTTTAGCTGTGCTGGTTCCTTGTAGAAGTACTTGTCAGGTGGTTTATTGTACGGCCCATGCTGGCAATTGTATTGGTGGCCCCCAATCCCAAGGCAGGCTATGAGTACAGCTGAGAAGATTAAATGGTTCATCTTCTGATCCTGGGAAAGGGCAGACAAAGCTTAGTGTCTTTAACTTTCTTTTAGAGTAAAAGTTCTGGTTTAATTTATGTGATACTATTGGGGGGTAATTTCAATCAATAGTACAAACTATCATCAAGTTATTTGGCTTTATTATATACTATCATCCTTGTGGTGGCATGAATAGAGTAAAACACTGGACAGGGAATCCCAAACACTTGGTGTTGTCTGGAATTCCCTTTTGGGAGGGGAATTGGTAGTGGTGTGCAGGCAATGAATTGTTATCTCTGGGCTTGCATTGGCTTGGTGTATCATTGGACGCTTTCATGCATCCAATTTTTGAATTCTGCAGTTAATGCAGGAATGGATGGTTTGAGCAGCTTGTCAGCATCTCCCAAATTTGGCAAATTCCAAATTTGGGCAGCAGTTCACCCTCCATTTGGGTTTGGGGAAATTGCCTTTTTGGGTTTCCCCTTTTGGCAATTTCCTCATTTGGCGGCCTGGGTGGGGGACTGGCTGGCAGTGGGTGGGCGGGGGCTGGCTGGGGGCAGGCAAGCCGCCAGGCTTGGCGTGCAGCCAGTGGGCGCCTGAAAGTTGGGTGTGCGGCCTGCAGACAGCTGGCAGCCGGCCGCGCGGCCCGCAGACGGGGTATAAAACCTGTCCAAATTAAAATTATTATTTTTAATTCTTGTTTTATGGCCCCGGCTTCCTGCAGCAGTTTCCCCAATAAGGGGGAACTGCTGCCATTTTTTATTTTGTTTCTCACAATTAATTGTACATAAAATATTGTCCTGAACCACAGTGTTGTCAGGAATATTCCTGACAGTTCCATGTAGTTGAGGGTTGCCCCACTGTCTAAGAGGGCTACAGTGTTCACCTCATGACCATGGTAACATAAAGTAGTTTCAATGATAGGATGAGACTGAGATGAGTTGTTTATTACTGAAATGGTGGCTCCTTGGGTTCCGTTGGAGCAGCTAGTGCAATCCTTGGATAAGTGGCTACCCTGGTGGCAATAGAAGCATAGCCCACTTCTGAAATGGTATTGGCACTCTTTGGGGGTCATATTTAAACAGGGCCTACTTGCACCAGGGATTTATTTGTTCCAGGGTTGACCAGTGTGATATCTTTGTGGTTAGCTGAATTACATGCCTCTGGCAATATCCAGGAGCTTGTCTTTGGGGAGGTTGCATTGGTGGTGTCTCATTAGGCTGACATGGTGTGTGTTCAGACCGTTTCTGAAATGCAGACCTGATATGTTATCAGGAATCTTGGCAGCCTCTGCCAGGAGTAGGAATTGTTGTATGTAGGTCTCCAGATTGTCCCTTCCTTGGGTCAGACAGATGAGCCCCATGTAGGCTTGGATCTTGGCCCCAGCAGGGGTGGTTGCAGAATTCATTCTCTCCAGGAATTGATCATATGAGAGTATGAGGTCTGGGTCTTCCTCTAGGCTGGTCAAGGAGGTTTTTCTGGCGTCACCCTTCAGTTGGGTGGCCACCATCATAACCTTCTGAGCTTTGTCTCTGAAGCTCTCAGGATGTGCACGGAACAGGGCGTTTATCATGGTCATTCCTTTTCTGAAGCCAGCCAGGTCCATTTTTGGCAGGTCAGGAAAGTTTGTGGGGCAGCAGTATTCTGTTTCAAGGTGGAGATGGTCACAGTCTGGACCTGGGATGGCTTGGCAACAATTTCTTCTTGTATTTTGTTCTTTTCTTGTTTCTTGGTCATATAATGCCTTAGGTAGTAGCTGAAGTCAAAAATAAAATCATATAAGATGCCCTTATAATCAAAGAAGTATAGGGGCCCAGGGTTACTAGTTTTGATATGGTTGACATACTGTCACAGCCCATAAAAGAGTCTAACTGTACTCCCACAGGGGAGGCAGACTGGGCCTGGAAGGCCATGTACACAATAGGCGTGATTTGGACCAGGTAGTTGACTGCAGTAGCTAGGGGGCGCCAACTCCCAGTATGGGGCACGGCCTGGTTGTCCAGCCCCAATACTGTGATGTAGACAAACCCCAACTTACTGAAGTCCTGGGAAGGAGGCGCATTGGGTAGAGGGGGGGCAGTAGGAATCTCCTTCATAGCAGGTAGGAGATCCAGATGGTGGGGGTAGAAATACTCCAAGTCAAGAGCACGGGGTGGATTGACTGAGATAGCAGGAGTATAACCAGGAGGATATGGATAGGCAAGTTTATATTGTATTGTGGATTCCCAAATAAATGCAAAGAGAATAAATAAATTTGTATAAAGATAGACAATTCCTGAAATAATATAATGATTTATGGGTATAAACTCATTTTATTAAAATGTCAACAGTGAGGAGGGCTTCTCCTCCTCACTACTTCTACTTACTGGTAATTAAGTGGCCTTTTGTGCCACCAGAGAGCTGATGGCATCAATTTCAGTTGAACTTACAATTTTCACTGTAATTTGCGTACTTGGGCCAGGAGGTGGGTGCTCATTGGTTGGTATAACATGAATCTTTCTTGAACTGCAGCATGCCAAGATACCATAGTTATTTATAGATCCCGCAAGCAATCAAGCGCCTGATTGTAAAATTGAACAATCATGATCCTGATGTACCATTTCCCAATAGTTGAGAGGCCCAAATTTATTAATAGAATAAAAGCCAGGGATTCAAGGCTCATGTGCCTCTCAAATCCCGGGTCATTCATTAGTTGAAAGGGGATTTTCTAGCTCTGGGGGATACTTGGTAAAGGTTCCCAAGCTGTGGGGGTTTTGCCTCTAGGAAGGCCAGCTGATTGTCCAGGGCATTCTGGGCCCTGAAACTCCCGGAGTTTATCTTGTATTTTAAAGAACACAACATCACCAAGATGGATGTCTGCATGACCAGCTGGGTACACAGAGGCCTTGTTCCCGCATTGCTGAATGGCCTCAAGGGCGGTGGAGCTACCCTTCATCTGGTGGCTCAAGAAAACTTGGTGCTTTTAATTTGAGCTATCCCAGGAGTTGATTAATCCATTGAGGATGTGGCTGTACTTGTAACTATTTTGTGAAATCTGGGTTTGTCCAATAATTGATAGTCCCCTTGGCAAAAACAGCCAGAAATGAACCAATGAACGTCCATTCTTGACCTTCTTCCTTTTATTCTTGGTGGCAGCTTTTCCTTGCTCACCAAAATCAGTAAAATCTATTGATAGTTTTTAACAGGAGATGAACATGACATCATCAGACAAATTTGTCAGGCATCAGACTAGGGTGAATTTGATGGCCTGATCATATGGGGAATCCTCAGCACCATCTCATTGGTTGCTGGCGACATAGGTCAGTACCCGGTCTGAAGCCACCTTTCCATGCATCCAGAGCTGCACCATGCGCTCAGACACCCAAATACCATGATGTGCAAGTTGCTTCTGGACCTGGCTCAGGGGAAGCTTGGGTTCCAGCTGCAGGAGGTCAAGAATTATTGGATATGCTGCCTTGATCTGGGAGCCAACCTGCTTCTTTGGCTTCTTGGCTGTCCTGATCAAATTCCCCTTGTTCATTAGGTTTTTGAACTCCTGCATTATGATGGCTTGCAAATTGCTTTTGGGTTGCAATCTGATCCCAGGACAGACCCTGCAGGTTCAGTGCCACACTTTCCTGAAGAATTTGGGCGGTGATGATTCATTGTTTGAGGCTCTGGGCCACAGGAGCTGAAGCCTGATTGGCTGTAGGGGAGCAGGTTGGCTGATTGCAGGAAGTTGTTCTGAATCAAGGTTACCATCCTGATTGATTGATTGATGGGAATCTTGTGCGGGGGTGGGTACAAGAGCAGGGGCAGAGCTAGACACTTAGTGACTACTGAATAAGTCAAAGCCATAGGGGTTGGGGGTCAGGTACAGGTCAGCTTCCTTGTTACCCGCCTCAAAGGCTTGGGTGTAAACGGGTGCCTCCACATTCTGAGCCTTGCCTTGATTGAATATGGCTTGGCTGCTGCTGGCATGGTTGCTGGCACTGTTGAAGATGTTGCTAGTAAAAACCATTGTAAAAAAACCTAGGATAAAATCACTAAAAGTAGAAATTTTAAAATTTAATAATTTATTTTTATTGTAATCTTGAGCCCATATTTGGAAGGTTCTGAAAACCATTTTTATACAAATAAGAATCCATGAAAATGAATAAAATGCCTCTGTTCCTAAATTTGATAGCTGTTGATTGGCTGTTAAACTGTTATACTTCTATTTTAGGCTGCTCACACTAAACATCTTGTGTGAGTTCATTTTGTTTTGTGCTTGTGGAATCTCACTTCTAAATTACAAAATTTTGTTTCATTTTAGTCATTCTGTTAGTGCTTCATATAAATTCTGATTGGATTATAATATACTCTGGAATAGCATCATCCATCTCACTTACTGTTTCAGTTCATTTTGTTTTTGATTTAAACAACGCTGCTTGATATTTGCTATAATTTGGTATAATGGTCTAGTGAAATTCCGTTTTTTGTTTGACAGTTTATTTGTTAACCAAAATATTTAAATTATTTGAATCCTGAATCTAGCACAACATGGATTTTGCTTGAATCTGAAATCATTTTGTGTAAATCTGAGGTATTTTTGATTGTCACCATAGCTTTTAAAACTACTGTATACCAAAGTTGTATAGCTTAAGTTTTTATATTAAAAGTTTCTGGTACATCAAGTACTGTTAATAAAAAAGTATCAACTTCCAGTAGTTGGCCAGAAAAAAAGCTGAATTTTCACTTTAATTAATAGTTGACTACCAGGGAGTTGATTTTACTACAGTTTCCTCCAGTACCTCAGCAGAATCTCATTAGCTGCTTATAGAGAATGAGGAAGAGTTTTTTACAGCATTAACTTAACCCTCTCTAGTCAGCTTCCAACATAGTACCTCCTAGCTAGCTACCCATACTTTTGCCCACATCATAATTCTGTCAACAGTAGTAATCTGTTGATGTAACCCCTGTATGCCCTTAAATCCATCCCCTCATATAAGATAACCCTATTGAAATTTTATTTAAAGTAGAGAAAGATCCTGAGAAAGATTATATATTTATGTTATCTAAGTCCTCTAATTTTAATAAATATCACTTTCACCCCCTGTCAGGATTTTGGGATATTGATTAATTAACAGATTCAACACATTAACGTGGGCCAGCTTTCAATTGCTCATAGGAATGTTTTCAATTGAATGACGCAGGCCACAGGCTGAAAGATCAATGAATCAACAACCAAATGATATTCTGGCATCAACAAATTCATACATTGCAATTAATGAACAAAACATGAAATTACTGCTCATTAATTAGTTCCCTTTGTTAAGCACCTCAATATGCAATTCATAATAATTACTATTCTAAACTTTAACTGTATCCTAGAACAAGAGGGCTGTCATAAGAACCGTCATCTGCATTATGTCTAGCAGAGCCTAACATGGACTAGGCTGCTGGGCCAAGCACTCTAAGATAAAAGGCCCTGAGCCTATTGTATTAGAGCAGCTCTTATTAAGTGTAACAATTATCTAGTGAACTAGTAGTCAACCACTGGCTAGCTAGCTCTGGATAGTGGCCCAGTCAGGTAGCTGAAAAGATTTTGCTGTGCAGCATGTCTAGAACAAACATAGTAATCCAAGGAAGTTGTCAAGAAAGCTTCCAAAAAATCCACCCAGAAAAGGCTGGGCCTCCTGCTGTGTTGACCTAATGATACTTAAGTCTCTTTTTAGCGTTGAGAGCTAACTCAGATAAACGCAGGTAGGTGGGGCATCTTAAAGCCAGTTCAAAAGAATAAAATATTGATGATTCTATGCTGACTTGATGATTGATCCAAGTCCTATTTCCTTAATGTGATCCTCTCTTCAGATTTATTGGTAGAGCAAATGATGATACTGTTGTCATACAGTATTAATTCCTATAGTAGAATATAGAGATAACCAACTATGAACTGTATCCAGAAGTAGTAAGAACTTCCCCAAATCTTTGGCTTTGGGCCCAGTCAGACTTGATACTTCTGCAGACAATGATATATTCTGGGCTTCAGGTTACACCAAAGTCACAGGTTCTCTGTGCTTTCCTAATGTTAGAAGACTTAGGATATCATTGGGAGGATAATAATAAACCACAGTCTGCAGATTTTATGACACCCCCTGCTCTTAATGTCACTCTTGCATCCCCACGCAAAAAGGATCAGTCTCTCACTCAACCATTACAAACCACAAAGGTTGTCTCCCAAATAGAACTATTTCCTTTTATAGCTTCACTTCTTTGTATCAGTCTCTTCCAGAAGGCCCTTTGCTATAAATTCATCAATATTAAAGCCTTGGTTCTTCATATGACCAGACAATTTCAAACAAGGATCACTTTCACTTGTTGCAACTGAACCAATGAGGATTCAGTATTTGGAATTGGGGAAGATAACAGTCCAATAGAAAGGACAGAATAATAAGAATAAGGTATTGTTTATTGTGTAATATTGTGATTAATATACCATATGGGGAAAGCCACAAGGCCATAAGGGGGTGGCATAGTGGGAAGTTCCATGTAAGGTTTGAAGCCAAGGAATAACTTGTGCGGGGATCAGCAAGTCAAGTTAGTAGCGCTCCTAATTAGGATGAAGTACCCGCCATTCAATATTGCCATCAGATTAATTCATAATGTTAGATACGTCAAGGGGTGACTCACCAAGCGCCTCCTGTGTATTGTAAGATATGTTAGCAGGCGAGTCTGGAAGCTTGGTTGCAACACACTACTTCTTGAGTGATAACTGGATCCTTAAATCTACAGCCATTGAAAACACTATAATAATCAAGGCCTACCTCATTCAATTGAACCATTTGATGGTAAAAGCCTTTGTAAATTTACTTGAACAGCATGAATTGAGTAGCAAGAAAAACATTGTAGAATTAAATTTTTTAAGGGTTTACACTGAGAATGCAGTGAATCCCCTCCATAATAGGCTACACTGAATCCTCTATAAAAACAAGGTCTTGAGAGCAATTTACTTTAAGCTTGTTACCATTTGTGTTTAGCAACTGCTATAAAATTAACTCCCTGGTAGTTAAAAGATTACTAACTAGCATTTTTTGACTACAACTATGTAATACATTTACTGTAAATTCAGAACCTGAACGTAAAAATGTGGTATTGTCAAATCCTTGGTCCAAATTTCAAATCACTTTTGTGGGATAGCCTTTTTTTAATTAAATTGATTTTTTTGAGTATTTATTTGAATTGTTAAAAATGCGGGAACTCATAGACACTTTGCAAAGTTCAAGTCAAACTGCATATTTCCAATGGACAAAATGAATTAACTGGAATCAGATTTGAAGCGTTCAAATCCATCAACAATTTTAATTAAGTTTACTATGTTTTTTGAAATTGCGGGATTGTCAAATCCAAGAACCAAATTTCAGATTTGTTAATTTTTACATGATGTCCATGATTCAATTGAAATACAGGAGATCTCAAATTGTACATTAGAATCCCGCATTTCTGATTCATGTATCCTGCATTTGTTTGCTGAGTTTTGCCTTTTGTTAGTTGAGTTATCTGCTCAAGAGATTTGAAATTTGCCAATTTAAATAAACTAAAAAAATCAAAATAAATGGTTGATTTTATTAAATATTTTATTTTTCACTCAGCTGAGTTGCCTGCAAAAGTGATTTGAAATTTGGACCAAGGATTTGACAATCCCGCATTTTTACGTTCAGGTTCTGAATTTACAGCATTAATTTTTTGAATAAGAAGTTTAAGCTATTTTTATTAGTAATTTAGAGGGGTCAACCCTGCTGTTTTGTCAAAAGCACTGTAAGTGAACTCAACTTTAATAATTCTATTAGTTTAAATACTAATTTAATAGATAATTAATTTAAAACTTACTATTAAAAATAAAACCACCTTCAATAAACTTTCTAAAACCAAAAGTGGACAAGCTGATACTTTTTAAGACAAACTATCTTTCAAAAACAACTACACTAAATATTCTTTAATTGTTTCTATTTTATAATTATAATTATTATTAAAGCTTTAAAAGAGGCTTCCAAGCACCACTATACTGGATTTACTAATATACATCAATCAAATACCCCTATTTATAAGAGAGGGGGGCTAAACTAACTAAGTTTGGCTCCCATCCCAGTGAGACAAACCACCAGGATGCTGCCCAGTAAAGTACTGAGACAGCCGCTCTGAGGGGGGACTAAATAGAGGACACAGGAGACGGTTAGGGAAAGTACACATTCAATACCATCAGCATTTGGCCGGTGAGCAACCAAGGCGTACAAGTGGGAGAAGGGGCTGACATCACAGGCACTTGAAGAGGCACCAAATCTTCACTCTCCAGATTAAGAGAAGAAGACACAGGTATTTCCTTGCATAAGGGAGGGAGAAAAGTGTGGTCATTAGTGTGCAAGTCCAAGTCATCACAGGTCAAGCTCTTGACTAGAGCCTCCCCAGAGATAATAAGGCCACTAGAGAGATGCAGGAGACTAGAGGAATTGTTGCCCGCAAGTTGTTCCAAAGAGGAGATACAGGCCCAAAAATCAGGATAAGTAGTCCAGAGAAGCAACAAAAAGGGGCCAAAGAAAACACTTTAAATTCAAAACAGTGATGATCATAGTTGCAATCACCAGAAAATTCCAAATTTTTGAGTGCAATTTTTGGGCCTGAAATTAATAAAGTTTGGTATAATTTGAGTATCCACAAGAATAAATCAAGCAGAAATATACCAAGAGCTCAAGATGGACTAAATGATGGTTTTTAATGGCTTGGGTGTTGGAAGGAGCAAAAGTGGGCTCAAAATCAATAAAATTCAAGGTAAAGTAAAAGTAAAAGTAGAATTTATATTGATATATAACTTGGTTTTTAGATTTAAATGCTATTTTTGAAAGCGTAAGAGCAGATATTCAACAACTATACGCTGAAGCCTCTTATAGGAGTATCAGAGAAGATGTTGGGTTCAAAGCAGGACAACATAAGGTAAGATTCAATAAAACAACAGCTAACACTTTACTATAAATTATAGGGAACTCTAAGGCAGAGTTTCCAAGTAAAATAAAACAAATGAAGTAGCAACTAGTTCCAGAACTTTTAATGATAGTGGAAAATTGACAAGCAGGAACTGAAAGTCCCCTTGCTTTGTTAAAATGGGTGGGTTGCTAGGGAATTATCATATGACCATTCTGATTTGCATCCAATTGGCTGGAGGAATTTTATTGGTCAAGAACAGGGGTTCTAGAAGGTTTCAAGGTAATTTCTGCAGCTCCACCTGATTAACTGAAGGCAATCCCAGGCACTTGAGATCCATCTGACTTTCTGTGCATTGATGTGGTGTCATTTGATTGGTTCTTTCTGATTGAATTCAGAAGTGTGCGGCACTATGATAACAAGTAATCTAAATTGATCAGTGTTTCTTCCCAAGGAGGGGCAACCAGAGCCAGGGAATCTTCAGGATAAGCTAGAAAAATCTTTCATCTACAATGTGCGCCAAATCCCCTAAGGATTTAAGCAGCTTGGCTGTTATTTTGGGGCTTTTCTTAGTGCGGCAAGGAAAAATGGTGTGATCCAAAGCCAAAGGGGGCAGTGAATTTACACTATTTGTACATTATGTCTATTCCGGATTGCTAGATCAATTAGTACCACATAAATTAGCATGATTTATTAATAGATCTATATTTTACTTATAGAAAACAGAAATCCAACTCCCCTTTTTGATACTATTCACTTACTACATATGTGGTTTGATATTTAATAAATAAAAGGCTCAGAATTAAGGCTAAATTAATAAATGATGCACTATGAGCGCCACTCAACACTTTAACTGGGGGGACTAGTGCAGAGATCTTATTAACCATTTAACACACTATATGAAATAAAACACTCCCAGCTCCTCTTTATATAATAATATCACTAATAAACCCCTTTCATTCATTTGATTTTTAACTTATGTTTTATTTTTATCTTTTGTATATTTAAAACTGCTTTGCTTTTGGGTTGACTTTTGAACTCATTATTAAATTAAGCAAGGTTTATTTGTAAAAAAATATATTGATTTTTTTTGGTTGAATCCAGAAAAGTTACAGTAGGAGTTCAATTTTTTACTCAACAGTGAAAATTTAGGGCTTTCAAGATATCTGAAAGTGTCAAACTTGACACTTTATATAATTTTGATGGTTAACTCTTAATAAAAGACATTTTTAAAATAAATATAATATCTTTCCCTGGTATTTTTTATTATCCCCTATAAAACTTTTTATTTATTTTTCATATTTATTTTTATGCCTTTAGTTACATTTTTCTATGGGTTTTCTAAGATTTTATACAAAACCTATATCTTTGAGACTTCAATAAATAAATAATTCCCTATTATTTACATTATCTTTATCTGTTTACTTTTTCATCCTATTTATGTTTTAATAATTTCTTAACATCTTTTTTACCTGCCTTTATTACTATCAAATCTATTACTAAACTTGTTTGAGAAAAGATTTAATAATTTATCTAAGCAATCTCAGCAATCAAAGTGGACTGCCTCTTCTTCCAAGAAGTCTGTCTCCTCACCAAAGTGTTCATGTAGATCCTAAAAAAGCTAAAATCCCTACCCCCACCATCTACCCCCTCTCATCACTCTTCTAATAAAAATTGATGATGATTTGGTATATCACTCCTTTTATGAGTCTGAAGGTGACTCTGAGTCTACCAAGAAGTGCTGTGAGAAGAAGGAAAAGGCTGTCAAGAATCCTGCATCTTCTATTGAGAAAGATAAGCAGGCTCACAAGCAGGCTTTCAAGTAATAACCTCTCTTCCTCCTCATTCCACTCTTCTTGGTGGCTCTTCCCCTCCTTCTCATCCCACAGTCATCAGAAAGATCTAGAGCATTTTTTTAAAATGTTTAAAGCCACAGGTTATATGACTTGGAATTCACTGGTCATCCAGGACATCTGTAATGTCAAAGGTGAATTTAAAGTCCTCAAACACCCACTTGTTATTTCCCAATCATTTCAGTCAAGAACATCCATGGATTTGTTGATGATAAATACATTTTAATTGTAATTTCCAAAGGCTCACTACCAAAAGCAAGCACTTTTATGTTTAAATACGTCTTGTGGTGACTGTCTTACTACCAAAGGCTGGGAAAATGTTACAGCTTTGAAGGGGGATCACACCTGTGAGCACCCCCAATTATTTAATCACAAGAATGATCAAGTGATATCTTGTATAAATGAACCCCTACCTCTGCCAATTTATGCACATTTAATCTGGCAATTAAGGATCTCTAACATCTAAAGCCCAACAATCTCATGTTGATGCCTACTCAGTAGCAGCTTTTGAAGTATATAAGCAACAAGCATAACACTGCTAATCCTCCTCTCAAGACTTCAAACTTTATCTCCAAGCTTGAGATCAATCAAAACTGTAACAGCTTAAATAGAAGAGTTTTTTATGACAACAGGCAAACCAACAATTACTTTATTATCTGCTATGCAACTCAGAAGTACCTGATGGACTTAAAAAAGACATAAACCTAGTTAGTTGATGGTACTTTCTTCAGTTTCCCCCAGACATTCTATTAATTATGGATGATCCATGCACAGATTAGCTTCCATATGTTTCCCCTTGTGTTCCTGTTACTACATAGGGCCAATGAGGCCATCTAACCCAGGGCTTTAAAATCTTTTCCTATTATTTTAGGCCCTGCCTTCCAAAGATGATGCCAAGAAGCCCTTCCCTGTACCTGTTCTAACCTCACATGTCAACAAGAACTAGGTCACTCTGGAGGCCAAGAAAAAGGTAAGACTTTAATAACTTTGAGCACAGGTATGGCTTATGGACTTTGAGCTTGATCAGTTTAATGCATACAAAAAGCTGTTTTTCAGGAATTATAGGTGTGCTACTTTCATTTATGTCAGGCAGTTGCTCATAACATTCATGCTAATACTTAAATAATTAAGTTAAGCTGCCAGGATGCTTTGGATACCTGAAGATTTGTTTTAGAATAGTTCAGTTATCTTGATTTTTAAATCCTGAGAATACTTCAAAGGGATTTAAGGCTCTCTCTAATAATCCTTAAATAATTAATCAAAAAAGTTCAGGTCTGTCATTGAGTACTTTGAGCCCCAGTGTATTGGCAAATTATTAACCAAAAGTCAAGGAAATCCATGATCAAGGCATCCTTTAATGTGTACTAGGATGCCATTAATGGGGAGCTAAAAACCAAATCTTCTCTAAAAGCCTATCATAGGCACCTCAAGTCTAAATATTTGGCTACTGCAAAGTCCAGCAAGCTCTTTATCCTGCTCCAGTATGAGCAGTAAAAAACCATCTCCAAGCTATGTAATCTTGCCAACTGGTTCCCTCTCACCAAGCCTTTCACACATATTTTCCTATTTCCCAAAGCCATTCAAGACACTATCAAGGTTAATTAAAATTATTATGAGTTTAAGCAACAGATTGAGCCCATTGCAACTTCCCTCTTATAGGGGACAAAATACAAAGGCTTAAAATTATGAATCATAAATCTTTCATTACTTTGCTTTTAATTTTTTACTTTTGGTTCTTACTTTTTAGTTCTAATTTTTAAAATTTTAATTTTTTATTCAATAATAACTTTTTAGGTACAACTAATAATCATTCCAAATACTTTATAGCTGGAAGTAAATAAAAATGCCTTAATTTTTACTACTTTACTAGTAAAACAAGAGATATTTTTAGGTGTGCTTAAATAAAGTATACTACATAAATACCAAAATTTTTCATAGTTTTACTATGTATATATTTTTATTTATTTCTATATTACTATAATTTTTATTTTATGACAACAATATTATTTTATAATAAAGGGTGTTTTCATATGATATAATTAGAAATAATTGTTTATTTATCCTTATTATCAGTTAATGTATATTTTTGCTGGGATTTTATTTTTCAGGGGTCATTTTAGCATACTAAAGTAGTATAAAAATATTTTTATTGAAAGGGGTTTATTAATATAAAGTACTAACATTTTAAAAAAGCTAACTTTTAGAAGACAACTAGCCAAAAAATAGGTTCTCACTTTACTTATTAGTCAACTATAAGTGAGTTGAATTCACCACACATGTCATTTATAGGTATGGTATAATAAACAAGTCCAATGAGAGTGATTTACATCACTTTAAAGAGTTGGATTTTTGGGGATAAATCAAGTGAAATGCAGATGAGAGATCACTGGGTTTGGAGTAGGAGAGGCTTCATAGGCACTTAATAGTTTGCTTATGATTATACTTGTTGTTGAATACCAGGAATTAGATTATGTGATAGCTATCTTTCTATAAATTAATTCTGAAGTTTTTTTGCTTCCAAGAGGTTCAGCAAACAACAGTTTTTTAAGAGTGCAACCTTTTTAGTTTTGATTAGATGATACTTTTTAAAGCGTAAAAGTTCAAAGGGGCATCAGGTGGGTGATGGTAGTCTGATACTACTTATTATGATAAGTAAGGCAGGGGGTTGAGCCTAGAATTATTAACTAAAATTAAAACAGAGCAATTATTATTTAAAGAATTTTGGGAGAACTAATGACTCATAATAATTTTATCAGGATAATGATAAAGCTAATCATGAGGAGAAAGTAATTTCATAGTTATTAAGTGGGCATTTAGTCCAGAAATTTTCATTGATCTTAATTTTTATAGAGATAGTCAGGTAAGAATGCATCAGAAAGAGGCACTAGTTAGTTAATATGAAATCTGGTACTTGATTGGCTGAAAAATTACTTGAATGCTTCTGTTTTAATACAAAATTATCCTTGGCACATCAATCAGCTGTGATGCATCCTGTGTTTTGTTTGTTTATTGTTTTATTTAAACTTTCATATGCTTATCCTCTATTTTTTCATGCTGAGGCATTGATTCTTAATTCTAGGCATGGATCATGCCTGAGATAGGGGTCTGAAAAGTTTTCAATTCTTTTTCTAAAAAAATTCAGGCTGAGCATTGTTGTGAATGTCACCATTCACCATGTTTTGATTTTGCCTTCAATGGGTTATTTTGAGGATAAATCTCTCTCTTTTGCTTTTTCCATTTGAAATTAGTCTGACTCCAAATTGGGAAATTCCATTGTTCAGTTTCCTGATTCCGCCCAACTTCCTTGCCCCACTCATGCTTGTGGCAAGTTATCCTATTGTCCTGGTAGTATTTTGTGGTATTGTCAACCACTGTATATTCTATTTCTTAATCACCAATAAAAATTAAGTTCTGTTCCCATTCTTGTCTTTGTGTCTCCAAGTACTTTGGTGCCTCTCTAGCCACGTCTAGTAAATATTATTCAATAAGGGCCACAAGGTAATTGTATAGCCTTCCCTGCCATTCTAACCAAGACTTAGTACAAATCCAATCCTAAGGTTAGGATTCCTTGTTGTGTATCTGTGCCACACCTCAGAACACAACAAAAATGGTGCTCACTACAGGGGCTGTAAGCCCCTCAGTTATTTCTTTTAAAACCATGTTTTCAGGTCTTTGTATCCTCCTATACAAAATCTGACTTCACATGAAATTACTAGTCCTCCTATTGAAGAGGACATCACAGACCCACCTATTGTCCCTACTGTACTGAACCTCAGGAATGGTCCCCGCCTAGTGGCCCACCCTTTGGGTACCCCTGACTTGGAACAAGTCATGGCAGTAGCCCTTGGGTTAGCCCATAATAGAGCCATCCCTTGCCTCCAGCTACAGTTCAGTCAAGCAGAATACTATAAATTGATTGTGGCTCCATAATTTCCACAGCATCTCTTCTCAGCAGCTGTCTCTGCTGAGTGTGACAGAAATCACTGGATAATATGAAGCCGTTTCTAAGTGATGGGGAATCACTGCCCAAATCCATATAGAATTGATGATTAACCACCAACGCGGCTTCAGATAATTTTTTTGTGAAATTTCCAATTGTAACTCCATTATTAAGTAGAATAATTAGTCCTAACCAAAGTATTCCAAGATAAATGACCTGGGAAAGCATCAATGCATCTTCAGCGTAAAATTCTGGGCATTGGGAATTAACACAATTTTCAGTTTCCAGAATGGGGGAGGAGCTGCAAAATTGGCTGGCATGAAATTTATATTGGGAGGCACCAACAACAAAGCTCCAGTTGCAGGGCCTCATCTTCCAGAAATGCTTTGGTTCAAAATCAGATTGTACAGAATATACTGCAACAATCCAATCACAGGATGCATTTTTAAAATCAAAATTAGAACTTGGGATAAATGATTTTTATTGAGTAAATTTAGGAGGACTCAGCTCTTAGAGTTGAAACAGGGAAAGCTATTCAATATATATCAGAAAGATTGACTAAGCAATACCACCTGAGTCTTAACTTCTATTCCTTCCACATTGTCAAGTAAGTATCTGGTCCAGGTTGCAAAGAACCCTTGCGTGACTAGTTTCTGACAACCATGCTGATTAACAAGCTCATATTGGGCGACCCTCATATTACGCCAATTTATCAACATCAGTTTGAAAGGGGGAGCTGGTTTCAACTAGCAGACTGGAGCAGTCGTGACCCATTTTTGATTGGCTGTTTGGTTTAAATCCGTTAACTTGGTCAATTTTGATACAGGTTTCCCGGCCTTCTGAGCCTTCTTACTTGGACAGACAATACCTGGCATTATGAAACCTACTGTGACATTACCCTCCGCTTTAGCCCTGGGCACAATACCACCATCTGGAAGATGGGATAAGGAGAAATTCTTATGGGCAGGTGGGAGTTTCATTGCGGCTAAGATAAGTTCAGGGTGACCAATAGCAGTGGGATTGCACTCGTAGAACTAATGGATCAGATCTGAGGAATTTGAACAATTGTAGTGGGGAACCCAGGGGTTTTCAGAATCAGGATAACCCTTCCAAGACACCAAATATTCCAAACGGCGGCAATTTTTGCGGGAAGCCAGAATATAATTTAACTCATACTCAGGTTCTCCTTCCACAAGAATGGGTTGGGAAGAGGGAGTCTCTGTTCCTTTGAAGGGAGTAAGAAGACATCATGGAAGGTGTGGAAAATCTTGAAAGCAGGAGGTAAATCTAGCCGATAGGCAGAGGGACCAATCTGAAGTTCTACCTTGAAGGGACCAACTTGCTTGGGACCTAATTTGCAACAGGAAACCTTAAGTTTCATATTGCAAGCATCAACCATGACTAGATCACCTGGCCTGTAAGTTGGACCTTCCTGGCGCTTGCAATCTGCATATTCCCTGTAAGTTGTCACAGCAGCGGCAAGAGTAACCTGGAGCTCCTAATGAACATGCTTTAATGCAGCAGCCTGATCAGTTGCAGCTTCCACATTGCTAACCAAACAAGGACCCATATTAGAAGAAGTATTGTAACCCACATTGGCATATAAGGGTGATACTTGAGTTGACATGTGCGGGGTGTTATTATATGTGAACTCTGCCATGGGTAGATTATCACATCAGTCATCTTGTTGCGCATTGGCGTAGCAACGTAGGTAGACATCCAAACTTTGGTTTACCCTCTCTGTTTATTTTTTTGGATTGGGGGTGGAAAGCAGTAGAGCGGCACAATTTGATACCAAGGATACCAGTAAAAGCTTCCCAGAACTGAGCAATAAATTGAGGACCACATTCACTTACAATCTCCATTGGGATGCCATGTAGGGAGAAGATTCTGTTCACAAATAACCTAGCGGTTTCCACCAAAGTAATTGTGGTTGAGCAAGGTACAAAGTGTGCCATATTTGTGAAACAATTGACTACCACCATGATTGTGTTAAACCCATTGGAATTTGGAAGCTCACCAATGAAATCCACCAACACAGACGTCCAGGGTCCTGCAGCAGGCTGTAGTGAAACCAGTAAACCAGTAGTCTTATTCTGACTGGCCTTGGATCAAACACATACCAGTCAATCTCAAACAAAAGCTGCTACCTGCACAGTCAAACCTTTCCAGGAAAACTGGCAGTGGATTAGTTCCACTGTTTTATTTTTTCCTGGGTGGCTTGCTGTTGGACAGGTGTGATGAGCCTCCATGATTTTGTCCCTAATAGTTTCTTCTGGGATCCACAAGCAACCTTGATGATATAGGACTGAACCAATCTTATGATAACCCTGAGGCTGACCCACTGGGTTTGTGCATGCTAGCTCTAATAGCCTATCATAGCCTTTGGACAAAGGTTGCAGAAACTTAACCTTGGAATACAGGTCCAGGTCTGCACCCTCAGCTAAGGACATGGTGGCTAACGTAGCCAGTGGAGGCAGTACAAAAGGCATCATCACCTTGTCTGGAATCATAGTATGAGTTTTAAACTCAACGTCCATACTGGCATCTGGGAGATGGGAAGGATTCCTGCTTAGTGCATTGGCCAAGTGATTGTCAGATCCCTTAATAAACTTGTAGTGGAACTTGTATCTTGTCAGATCACCATGCCATCTGGATTGACAACCTGACAAAACCCTGGGTTGTCAATAATATAGAAGAGCTTTGTGGTCAGTTCTTACTACAAATAGATGACGTGCCAACATGAGATGGTGATGCCAACGTTTTAACAATTCCACAACAGCCAACAATTCCTTGTTGTAAATCATGTAGATGCATCAGTAGAAACCACAAAAGGAAGCTCAGGATCCACATGTCTTAACACTGGGGAGGTCAACAAAAGAGCCTTGGCTGCTGAGAAGACACTTGCGCACTCAGGCGTCCAGACCAAAGTTGTCTTTCCACTAGCCAAATATAACGGGGCAGCCACCTCAGAAAAGTGGGGGGTGAATTTTTTCAAGAACGTACATGTACCCAAGAAACTAAGAAGTTGGGATACTGTCACTGGTATAGCATACTCTCAAACCGCAGCTTTCTTGTCAGGGGCAATAGTGTGGCTATCCTCAAAGATAATGTTACCCAGAAAGGTAACCTTACGTTTAAAGAATTCATACTTACTCCTTTTGATGATTAAGTTTGCTTGGAGGATGCGCTCTACAACTGCCAAAAAGTGGGCCTTATGAGACTCCTCATCCAGAGAAAACACCAAGATATCATCCATATACGCAATGGCACAAACACCTAGGAGATCTCCCAGGACTGAATCAATTAACTGCTGAAAGCAAGACAGAGCATTCTTCAATCTAAAAGGCATTACGCAGAACTGAAAGATACCCTTCTTAGTTCTGAATGCTGTTAACCATTCCATTCCTTCTGCAATCCTGATTTGATTGAAAGCATTCAACAGATCCAGTTTTGAGAATACCTTGGCCTTCTCAACACACCTAGATATCTGTGCTTTGAGGGGTAAAGGGTAAGGATCTGGAATTGTAATGTTATTCAAATTCCTGTTTTAACACAAGGACAAAGGGACACATCAGACTTCTGAACAAACAATAACAGGGAGCAGATTGATGAAGCCTTCTTAAAAATGTAGCCTTTTGCCAACATGTCACAAGTCCACTCTTCCAAACATGTGTCTTCCTTCAAGGTTAAAGGGTAAATAGAAGACACAATTCTGATCAGATCAACAGTAACCTTAAAGTCAAAGTCAAACTGAGTGTGTTTGGGAAGGACCTTGCCTCTGGTGGCGTCAAATGCTGTAGACCAGGGTTGCAAGCATGCTGGTAAATCTGAACTTACAGGGACAGGGACAGGAAACAATTGTATGGTCTGTGATGATTGCTCCAATTCAGACATATCCAACAGTGGAATACAAATATTTATACCCAAAGAGTGTTCCACCTGCAGCTTGTTTTGCTCCAGTAAGGTTGATACATTATGATCTCTCCACCAACTCACTCCCAAAATGATAGGATATATCAGGGTAGAGCAAACGGAAAACTTTGCAGTAAAAGACTGACCTGCAACTAAAAAAGTAACTGGCTTCTTCAGCTGTAAAGAGGGAAACGTCTGACAGTTCCCACCCCTAACAAACAATCCCGGGTGGTACTTGAGTTGTAGCAAGTCATCAGTCTCCACACTCATGAAATTTTTGGAAGTACCTGTATCCAACAAAATAGCTGGCTGATAGATAGTCTGACTATTATCAATGCTACCATAGAACAAGAAGTAACCAGGAGTAGATTTATTTGCAGCAAAGGTAGAATTCTTGGCAGTACAGACAGCAGCTAAGGAAGCAGGATGCTCCTGGAAGTAACGCTCAATCATTTCTTGGACAGCAGCTAGAAGAACGGGGTTATCACAATCAATGGAAACAAGGGGCAACTCTTTGGACGTAATAATGGAAGATTTTGCAGGTACAACGTGCTGAAGCATTGCCAAGGAACTATCAGGACTGGACTCTACGGGGACCTCCTTTAAATTGCCAGGTTTGTTCACCACTGCCAATTGTAGCTGAGACAAGCTAGGGGGAGAACAATCTTGGCTTTGATTGGAAGGAACTACTGCAGAGCAAGGACCAGAAAACCAGGAGCGCGCAGCTGTTTTATCCTCAATTACCAATGTACCTTGTTTGGAAGTAGACAGATTTAAGACCAGAGAAAGAATTTGGCTTACCAGGGCCTCAGTTGTGGTTAACAGGGAATCCCAAACCGCCAAATCTTGGGCAGTCTGGTCAACTGCTAACCACAACGCTGAGAGTTTATTCACCTCAGGAACATCAATTGTACAGCAGTAGGAAAGAAACTGAGGAAGGAATACCAAAAGCGGAGTTGTACCCTGATGGAAGGTGTACAGCTTACAATATACTTTGAGCTCCTCAATAGATACACACAAAAATTTTAACAAAGGGTATAGAGATGCACTCTCAGTTAAAACACGTGGATTGTGCTCCATTGCAGACAACAACCATTCACAAGCATCTTCAGAAACCTTTGTCATCATATGGTAAACTTGAGATTTGTGACTAAGTCTCAAGCCAGAATAAAATGATAATGCTGACAAAACTTCACGTGAAATTTCATCAGTGGGTGGAGCAGGAAATAATCTGGATGCCAAAATGACATGACACAACGGAAATAGGAAACAGATGATCCAGTCTCAACAACTGCAACCAGAGATGGAAACCACAAATTAAATAAAAGCCCAAACTGAAAACTCAGAAATGAACTTATGCAAATAAACATGGTAAACGCAGATATCTTGACAGAGCAGGAGAAAAGAAACAAAAATTCATGACAAACTGCTTCCACAAACTCAGAAGTAGAAGAGTTGAGTAATGTGCCAGAAATTGGTGGATAATATGAAGCCGTTTCTAAGTGATGGGGAATTACCACCCAAATCCACATAGAATTGATGATTAACCACCAATGCAGCTTCAGATATTTTTTTGTGAAATTTCCAATTGTAACTCCATGATTAAGTATAACAATTAGTCCTAACCAAAGTAGTTCAAGATAAATGACCTGGGAAAGCATTAATGCATCTTCAGCGTAAAATTCTGGGCATTGGGAATTAACATGATTTTCAGTTTCCAGAATGGGGGAGGAGCTGCAAAATTGGCTGGCATGAAATTTATATTGGGAGGCACCAACAACAAAGCTCCAGTTGCAGGGCCCCATCTTCCAGAAATGATTTGGTTCAGAATCAGATTGTACGGAATATACCACAACAACCCAATCACAGGATGCATTTTTAAAATTGAAATTAGAACTTGGGATAAATGATTTTTATTGAGTAAAATTTTGGGAGGACTCAACTCTTAGAGTTGAAACAGGGAAAGCTATTCAATATATATCAGAAAGATTGACTAAGCAATACCACCTGAGTCTTAACTTCTATTCCTTCCACATTGTCAAGTAAGTATCTAGTCCAGTTTGCAAAGAACCCTTGTGTGACCAGTTTCTGACAACCATTCCAATTAATGAGCTTATATTGGGTGACCCTCATATTACGTTGATTTATCAACGTCAGTTTACAAGGGGAAGCTGGTTTCAGTTGGCATACTGGAGCAGCTGTGACCCATTTTTGATTGACTGTTTGGTTTAAATCCGTTAACTTGGTCAATTTCAATACAGGTTTCCCGGCCTTCCGAGCCTTCTTACTTGGACAGACAATACCCGGCATTATAGAACCTACTGTGACACTGAGCATCTATTGTCATCCTTTGTACACCCCACCTTAGCCCATCATCAAATGGTGTTAGGGCTCCACGTTCAGGGGATTTTTTTCTCTACAAGCAGCTGTCACTCATAATTGGGATCAGTTTGCTTCCTATCAACAGTGGATTCAATCCCTGTTTTCTTTGATGCCAGACAATCAAAGTAACTATGTCACTTCCCAAACTTGCTTGGTTAATTCCATTGAGAAAATGCACCAGTCTATCCCCAAATATGTCAGGGAGCATCTAAATGAGTTTCTTTAGTTAGAAAAACCTTTGCAAGACCAAGTAGACTCCACCCTAAACGCCTATCTCACCAATTTTGAACAACTGGTACTTAAGCTCAATGTGTTAATGTTTACTCCTTCAATCAATTACAGAAAGTAGCAGACCTTGCTGCTAAAGGCCTTTGCAAGCTTGGTGAAGAATTTGAGCAAGAAAGGGTTGCTACTGCCGCTGCCATTAACGAGCTCCAGACTCAAGTGAAATAATTGTCTACACCCAATCCAGATGTTCTGCCTTCCCCCATCTGAAAATTTAGTGGATAGAAAACAGAAGCTTTGGGATTCCATTTGAGAGCTGCAAGCTTCTACCTGCAGTCAATATCGCCCTACTGAAGCACCTTAGCCAGATCCCCAAGTGCTTACTTTGATAACTCAAGTTGCTGAGTTACAACAAGAGGTTGCTGCCTTACGCAAAATGATGGCAACTGCTGCTAGTCTAACTGGGGTTATCAATGAAAATGGCTGTTAGCCTGGCCTATCAGGAGCTCCCTGTAAACACTGTGCTAGAGAGTTGATAGCTCTAGATAATGAGGCAGACCACTTGAGACAGGGCCACTCCAAACTTGACAAAGACGTGCAAGAAATGAGTGAATATTTTGATTCAGTAAATGACATGTTCACCCCTTGCCTCTCAGCGGGTACTTTTCTTACTTATAAACTGGCTAAGCTTTCCATGGTAATATTAACACAGGGTCAACGCCTAGACATTACTGATTAACAGAACACCTTAGCTAATAATACAGGTGCTCGCACTGCTGAGACCCGGACTACTCTTGAATAGAGTGTTTGTCAGCTGTGGGCCAGGCAGCCCCCTTCCAAATCTGAAGCAGAATTCTCCCTGTGTATAAATGTACTCAATAGCAGCAATGGTGGTCCAACTCCCAAAGCACACTTCAAACCTACCTTTAAGAAATTCTGTGACCCCAAAACTTTTACCATTGCAGCATTCCTAACTATCTACAAAACTACCATGAGGATAGCCTCTGATGAGGTTAAGAAGATACACATTCTAACCTGCCTGTACCTGACCTTTCAGTAGGTAGTAATACCCAAGTTGCCCACCATCAAGACTTGAGAAGAAATGAAGCAGATTCTGATCAACAAATTTGGGGGTGACCTTGGTTTGGAAGTGAATAAGGACGCCTTCATGCACATTGCTTTCAAACCAAAGGAGACTTTAGCTGAATTTGCAGAAAGGTTTCATATGGAAGGACAGCAATTGATAACTAGTAGATAACTGACAGCACATGAAGCCTACATGGCATGCACTCAAGCTCTCAAAGTTCATCAACTTCTGTGCTTCCACTTTAAGGCTCATAAATCCATGCTTTCCTCTATGAATAGCATAAAGACACTGTTGCAGGATATGCACCTTACCCATTCTGGAGTGGTTGTGCAGGAAAATCATGCCGCTTTTAATTCTGGTTTGTTTTCTTGTAGTCCTTGCATCCTCACCATGAAATCCCAGAATCCTCTTAGACGCAAGGTTGCCATAACTGTGGCCAACTAGGAATCATTCTTGAGTCTTCACCAATCTGCGGGTTGAAGGAGATGATCCCAAGGAGCAGGAGGGAAAAGAACAGTCAACTTAGAGGCAGAGAAGCTCTTGGTTGACAATTCTTCCCAGTCTCCTTCAATTCCCCCCTCCACAGCTGACTCTGATCCTGTTGACACTGAGGCTCCTGCCATTCTGATGCTGTTCCACAATATCTCTGATGACTCTGAGATGGATGACTCAGACGTTGATGATCCTGAATCCTATGGGTATTCAGTACTTGCCGTACCTGAAACCATTGTGGTCCTTTATAAGTTACGCTCTGGGAAAACTACAACAACTACCAAGCCTTTGGTCAAATCCAAAGAAGTTGTCTCTTACCCATACCTCACTCAGGCTAAGAGATCTCCTGTGCTTGTAGAGCTGTCTGAAGAAGATGCTGAAATTGCCAACTCTATATTCAAGAATGTTTCAGTTTCACTTCCTCTGCAGACTGTCTATAAGGAGTTTCCAAGTTTGAGATGCATGATTGAAAAATGGGACAAAGAGTTAGCTGAAGCCCATGACATCCTGGCCGCCCTTTCACCCTTTGGTTGTACTACTACTTGTGTAGAAATATCCATGCAAAAGGTGAAAATCAAAGCCGTCTTGGACACTGGATCTCCTGTTAATGGCGTCTCCTCAAAGCTTTTCAAGAAGCTCAAACTTTCCCCATACCTTAATTACCACCAGTTGTATGGCACAGCTGGGCTATCCATGACTTGCGCTATAGGGGCTTATTCTGCTCTTCCCATGCATTTTGGCAAGCTTCTCCTAGCTGCGCCAGCAGTTGTCTTGGAAAATGAGAGTTACAATCTCCTAGTTGGCACCCAGTTCCTTAGGGAATATAATGGGATAATCAACTTGAAAGATGACTACCTCTCTATTCTAGGCTATGAAGTCCCTCTGATCTTTGAAGATCCTGTTAAATTCTAGGGAAACGCCTCAAGACGTGTGCCTTAGAATATCCCAGTGGTGGTTTCACCTTAAAATACTGTACACATTTGTCCAACATGAAGTGCCCTTCTATGGATTGCCCTGCGTCTGAGGGGATTCCTCTCTTGATCACCTCTGCTGTAACCATTACCCCTGGATCTCAGGATATCCTAGACTCCCAAATATTGTATGAGCTACCCAAGTGTACAATTCTAGATTTATACTCCCCTCTCTTGCTAGACCACAACAAACCCTACCTCTGCCTGGGAATCTTGGATATCTCTCATAAAGACCCTTTTCAATTGCTGGTAGCCAACTTAACCGCTCTCCCCATACATGTGTCTAGAGGGCAGGTTGTTGGCTATAGCAAGTTGTTGAATGCTCCTGATGTCCTATTGCTACATTCATTTGGTACGTTTCAGGATTTTAATTTACCTGAAGATGAGCCCCAAGTCCTATCCTTGTTCACTGTGCAAGATTTCCTGCAGCTATCCCCGGTCCAACAGAAGAAGGTGCTTGATTTACTAGATCAGTTTTCAGATATCTTTTCTAAAGATAGCACTGATTATGATCTAGCCAAAGTTGTTATTCACTAGATTGATACTGGTGACGCTCCCCCCTTCCGCACTAAACCATATCACTGCAGTTGTGTGGAAGACGCTCAAGTATCTAAAGAGCTCAAACAACTGTTAGACACTGGGCTGCTGGCGCCTTCCCAAAGTCCTTGGGCTTCCCCACTACTCATCTTAAAGAAGAAGAACAGAGGTCACAGCATTGTGATAAATTATTGATGGTTAAACTCCTTAATCAAGAAGGATTCCTACCCCTTGCTGTGTATTGATTATGCTATCTGCCATCTTGGAGGCTCTAAGCTCTTCTCTGCTATGAATCTAGCATCTGGGTACTGGTAAGTTGATCTCTCTCCCAAAGATAGACAGAAGGCTGTGCTCATCACTTCCAAGGGTTGTTTGAGCCTACATGCATGCCACAAGGACTCTGCAATGCCCTGGCTATCTTCCAGCAAGCCATGGACTCCATCCTCCGTGATTTGAAGCTCTCATGTGTCCTAGTGTACTTGGATGATATAACATTCTTCAGCGCTACCTTCACCAATCATCTGGCTCATCTCAAAGAGGTGTTCATAAAGATTTGAGAAGTTGGCCTCAAACTGAAGCCTTCCAAGTGCGCCTTCTTCAAAGAACGTCTTGAGTTCTTGGGCCATGAAGTAACACAGACAGGGATTTTCCCCATGACTAAGAAAGTTGAGGCCATTGACAAAATGCTTCCGCCCACCAACCTGCAAGAAGTTCAAGTCTTTCTGGGCATGATGGGATACTACAGACAATTCATCCCTGATTTTGCTGACACTGGCAAACCCTTGGTACTGCTGCTACGTAATGTCCCTTTCAAATGGACTGCCAGCCAGCAACAGGCCTTTGAGACCCTTAAGCAAAAACTTAAGGAGGCCCCTATCCTAGTATATCATGACTATGACAAGGAATTCATCTTATATACCAATGCTAGCAACCTGGCCATTGAAGCCATCTTGGCTCAAATGGATGATGAAGGTGTGGATCACCTTGTATCTTATACCTCTTGTGTCCTGAACAAGCATGAGAAGAACTACAGTGTAACAGAGAAAGAGTGCCTTGCTGTGCTGCATGCTGTCAAGCAGTTCTGCCATTATGTGTATGGCACCCATTTCACTGTGATCACTGACCACGCTTTTCTTAAGTGGTTTTAACAGCTTAAGGAACCAGAAGGACAACTAGCTAGATGGGCTCTCTGCCTTCAAGGTTGTGACTTCACAGTACTATACCATCCCAGGATTCAACATCAGAACACTGATGGATTATCCAGAATGCTCATCCTGGCTCTACACACCGCTGAGGCTGATTGACTGTATGAAATAATTGGATATCCTTTTCTTGGGAGAGCAAGACAGAAGAAGTTTAAATTGCCTTAGCCAAACTATCTGAGGACACACTCATTTGCAAAAATCAGCTCTTCAAGAAAGTACAAGACTAATACCTACCTTATGTACGCCTAGTCTTTGCCTTTTGGTGGTGCTTCAAGATCATAAGGAGACAGGACATGGAGGCTTTGCCAAGACCTATGAATGTCTCTAGAAAGCCTATTTCTTGGGAAACCTTTGCCTGCTGATTCCAGATGACATTGCTACTTGCCACAATTTTCAGCTCCAACAACCTCAAGCTGCCTCTCACAAGTTCAAGCTAGTCCCCCCCTCAACACGCCTTTCATACTGTCAGCATTGACACTGTAGGGCCTCTCCCTTGCTCCTGCTCTGGCTGCCGCTTTATTTTAATTGCTGTTGATCATTTTAGCAAGTGGGTGGAAGCTTGTCCTACTAAGGACATCACTGCCAAGACAACTGCCACCTTTCTGTTACAAGATGTATTCTTCTTCCATGGCTTCCCTTAAGTGTTGTTGTCTGAAAATGGGGCTAACTTCAACGCCAAGTTAGTAACCTCTGTTGTCAAAGCCTTGGGGTCTCACCAGTTCTTCTCTGCCCCTATAATCCTTCTACAAATGGGGCGGTTGAGCGTGCAAATTTGACTCTGGTTTCTATCATGAAGAAACTCACTTATTCTGACGCTGCAAACTGGGATCTATACTTACCTGTGGCTCTCTTTGCTTATTGCCTTAGCAAACATTGTGTCACCGGGTACTCCCCTTTGCTATGATGTATGTGTGTGAGACCACCACTCTGTTGCTCCTGGGGGCTCTCCTCCTCTCTACTGATAAGGCTGTGAACCCAGATGACCATATCAAAGGTTTAGTCAACTGCATCATTGATATACAAGCTACTGCATACACCTCTGTATACAAGACCAAAATGCTTGAGCTCTCTCCTGATAATTTTAGATGATCTCCCTTTCTTGAGTTCAACATTGGGGACCATGTTCTTTACTATCAGCATAGAGTAGGAGGAAGCGCTCACAAGTTAGATATGTTGTGGGTTAGACCTCAGGAAGTGACCTTCAAGCGAGGATCAGAGTACACTGTGAAACTCCTCTCTAGTGGTTGACTGTTTGCCCAAGTGCATGCCAAGTTCCTCCGCAAGTACCACCCCCCTAAGGCCAATCTAGAGGGGGGCAATGTTGTGAATGCCACCATTCACCATGTGTTGATTTTGCCTTCAATGGGTTATTTTGAGGATAAATCTCTCTCTTTTGCTTTTGCCATTTGAAATGAGTCTGGCTCCAAATTGGGAAATTCCATTGTTCAGTTTCCTGATTCTGTGCAACTCCCTTGCCCCACTCATGCTTGTGGCAAGTTATCCTATTGTCCTGGTAGTATTTTGTGGTATTGTCAACCACTATATATTCTATTTCTTAGTCACCAATAAAAATTAAGTTATGTTCCCATTCTTGTCTTTGTGTCTCCAAGTACTTTGGTGCCTCTCTAGCCACGTCTAGTAGATATTATTCAATCAGGGCCATAAGGTAATTGCATAGCCTTACCTGCCATTCTAACCAAGACTTAGTACAAACCAAACCTAAGGTTAGTATTTCCAGTTGTGTATCTGTGGCACGCCTCAGAACACAACAAGCATGGAGTCTATTTTTAAAAGCTCTGTCATAGCCATTCTGACATATGTTTTGGGGCTACTGCACATCTTCAAACTATACACTTCTATTTAGAGCAATCATATAAATTCCCTAGTCCACACTGTTTTTAAGAATAAAAAAACTTAGTTTCATTGGCTTCCTAAATTCAAAACCTCTCTCTATAAGTTCTCTGTTTTTAAATTGCAGATGTGGGTTGTTGGGAACTTCCATGATGAAGGGACAATCTTTGAGAGCTGTAAGACCAATGGGTTGTCTATTTTACATTGATAATGACCCAGGCTTATGTGATTCTTGATTGAATTGCTTCTGGTGATCAGTATCTAAGTTGAAGTTGGATTTAGCTGAGACCTGTGGCCTACATCCCCAGGTTTTGGCCAGGAAGTCTGAGATGGCTTCAAATCCTGCCAATTTGTGTCTTTGCTCCCACAAAAGCTCAAATTTATGATGCTCATTTGGTGGTGCAACCCATTTTTACCGTCTTACAAGCATAAAGTGTCACACATAGCAATTATATGCAGAAATTATATATTTTAAATGAATCTGTTATTATAATATTATTTAAATTATTAAATAACTCATTTGATACCAAAATAAATTTATTTTTATTTTCTCATATATGCATTAAATTTAAACCAAGGATGAAATTATAAAAATCTGGTAAAAATGTTTTGATTTAGTTAATAATATCACTTATAATGATCATCAAGCCTTGAAAAGACTAATTTATGATATGGGGTTCAATAAGTATATTGAAGAGCTAAATAAGATGGCTAAAATTTTTCAGTAGATTTATATCTTATTTGGCTATGTGAAAAGTGTTGCAAATTGGGATCACAAAAAGTACCCACCTCATTTTCAGCCTTTTTATGATGAGCCAAAAATCTAACATGATGATGTTATTTCTTGAGTCTTGGAACATATTTTCATTGAGAAATGATATAAATAATGATATAATGCTGGATTTTGATTTTTCAGAAAACAATGTCAGAAATAAAGTGAGTACCATCATAAAAGGCTGGGAGTGAAGGTTAAAATTCATAAACTCATAAATGGCTATTTAAAAATAAATTTATCTTAAAATATATTTAAAATATACTGTTAAAAATAAGCGCAGTTTAAAAGATAATTCACAGAGTGCACATAAAACCTCAAATTACCAAAGCCAAAAAAATTAAATGTTTTATAGCAAACTAAAAAATCACAAAATCTCTTTAGCAAGTTAAAGCTCAAAAACTTGATGCTAGAAAATATGTTACCTATAAAAGTTTAGATCTGGGTCTTTTTATTAAAAATTAAATGGGAGATATAAATGATTCTTATTTATTAATGATGGCTTTTATTTTATCTTTTTCAGTAAGAACTCTAAATGATGATATCATAGATTAAAACACTTGCTATAAGTTTGAAAAAGTTGCTTATCTTCTATAGCATATATAACTATTAAATTTAAGGGTTAAATTTAATCATTTTTCTAATTAAAAAGGTATATTTAGATTATCAAGTGTGAGCCTATTCAATTAATGAGCTTAATTCATATACAGATGAAAAACTTTAATAAAGCTGCAAAAAACTAGAAAAAGATAAACTTGATATGTCAGTTGAGTAGATTTCCTTGATTGATGGTTAATATATGATGGGAATTAAATACTTAAGCTGCCCAGATTTTGTGCAGCAATTTACAGTATAATTAATCTATAGCTTACACGCTTCAAAAAACAATGTGTGGCATTTAATATATTTAGTCAAAGCTATTAAGTAAAAGAATCTGGCTTGGAAAAGCAGCTATCTGAGTTAATATAAAATCTACTTTGGAGCTGAGTGTGCCTTCCAGAGTCACATAATCTTTACAAATCCAAATCAGAGATATTAAAAAAACTGCACAGAAAGTTTATTGAGAATTTAAATTTCAAAAGAAAAGGTGATAAGATTAAAAAATATTTTTAAATAAAAGTATGTAATTTTTTTCAGAATAATGCTAGTTCTTCAAAACTTGATAGTGTGGCAGAAATATATGTTATTATATTCAAAATAGATTTTAATAAATTATCCAAGCCATTTAGACATACTATGTATTTTTGGCTTAAGTTTTAACTCACAATAAGAGCAAATAAAATCCACTTAGAAATAAAAAACAGATGAAAAGATAAATCAGATTTATCAAAGATTCTAGGAGAGAGTCTCAGAGAAATGGTCCCCAACCCAAATACATTTGAAATAAGTTCTCTGAATCTGTGGCAGATTGGAGAAGCTGAAGCACCTGTCCTTCCACAGAAATAGGCTGAAGGTCTGTGCCAGGTGGTGCAGGAAAAAACGAGGAGGACTTGCCATCAAGCTTCTTGGAGATGCGGTCAAGCGCCCAAAGTGCATCTGGGTTGTTTACAGGAGAGTTGACATCCAAGTTCTTGTAGGGAAGGTACAACAGGATGTTTTTGAAGAAGTGAGTGCGGCCGGCTAACAATGGGTTATCAGGCATCTTGATTTTTTTCTTGTTCAGAAAGTCAGCAAGTGGGTCATGAAGAAAGGTTTCTAGCAGGGCTTTGAGTGTCTCTCGGTTGGCTCTTAGGATCTTCATAGTGACCTCACATGATTTACGGAATGTGCCTTCATATCCAGTGACACCAAGGGCATGTATCATATTTGAGGTAAGGCGAAATGGGACAAGCTCAGGCACTTTCAAGTCAATGCTGACTTCAAACAAGCTGCTGAAATCAACATGTACCACACTTCCAGTGCCCTTATCCAGTAATATATTTTCTCCGTGACGATCTCCAAGCCCAACAACAAACCCTACCATTGACATCACAGCAAGAGAGTGGGCAAAGGTTGCACGTGCAGCAAACCATTTTACAGGATGTGGAAAAATCTTCAGAAACCATTTATACAGCATAGGTGGGTAGGCAGGAAGGACCTCTTTTTCAAATATATGGATGCGCTGCTCTCGAGTCCGAATGATCTGGGGATTCATCAGGCTTGTGAGCTGATCATTTGACAGGCCTTTGACCCCATGAGTGCTATAGGAGCTTTGGATACAGCCACGTAAAACCTCAAGGTTGTTGACCCACTCTACAAGCCCACATTGATGATCAAGAGGCACAACAGCAAATGTCTGGATGTTGAGATGTCGGCGACGAGCTTCAGGGTCTTGACGAAACATGCGGTTGAGAAAATGAAATAGTTCTATTAAACGTGAGTCCTTCCGCAAGTCATCTTTAGGTTTGCACAGAAAGTGGTAGGGAATGTTATCACTGCCCATAAATTGAAGCAACCGGGGCCTCATAAGAGAACTCATCACCTTTACCGAAGGAAGAATACATTTGATGGTGACAAGGCTGCTTGGAAAAGGAGTGAACTTGGATAGGTCTTTGGAACTGCTGGTACTAGGAAGGCTGAAAGAAAGCGCAGCTTGAGTAGGCATGATGATGGAAAGAGGTTTGGATTCAGTGAATTGGCAAAGAAAGCTTCCTACTTTACGTTCTTCTTCTTCAATGGTAAGCTTTTCCTTTATAGAAAAGTTGGCAATACTACGAAGAGTTTGACAAAAAGACTTAATTTCTTCAGCAATGATGATAATGCTAGAAGAGCTCTTGGCCTTGTTGAGAAGTGTGGTATATCGAGCACTGCGTGTCTTCTCTTGTGAGACAGAAGTTCCAACTAGAGCCCAAAGAGCTTGCTGAGGATATTCCATTATAATGCGGAAAATGATAATGTTAAGCACCTTCAAGACATCAGGCCCATCTGTGTTCAAGCGAGATACTACCTGAGAAAAGACAGGAAGAAACATGTAAGTGGGAAGCTCATTAGCCATAGAAAGCATACATGCATTTGCTTTATCAAGGAGCCCAACATGCCTCTTGAATGCTATATTGCAGTGGAGCCACTGTGTCAAGATACGAGGTAGTAGCTGATACACATACTTTGAGCTGAATTTGAGACAGTTATGACCACAAATAACCATTTCCTTTACAAGCTCTGTAACTTCAAGTGCCTTTTTGGATGACACAACATCTGATGCTTCTTGTGCAAGAAGCCCAAATAGATGCTGAGTTGCATAAAAGTGACATTTTCCCCATTCTGGCTGGGCTTTGCGAAGCTTGTGAAACTCTTGGGCAAAGACATCCTGGTTGCAGGCATTGGTACTCATCATCCACTTGACAAGTTTAAGTCGCACCTGTGATTGATCCATAGATTCACTAAAGAGTGGTGCATGGCTATCATAGTTTCCAGCTATCAAGGCAGGGGCAGTTTCACCAAGCAGCTTCATCAAGATCTCCATTGCCGGCCAGAATTGACCCTGGCTCCAGTGCCACTTAGCCAACTCTTTGGCAACAGCAAGCTTATCATGTTCAAGATGCTCCATAAGTGAGCGGTATGAAGTCTGGAAATAACCTGTCTTTCGTGCAAGCTTGGCACACTGAATGTAGTTGTGTGAACGCATCTCCTTAATTCTACTGACAAGGCTCCTATCAAGCTGGTTCTCATCCTTGTAAAGAGTATCTAGAATAACTCTCTGAAAGTTTAATATGTTTTCTCTGATCTTAAAAGAGGGGTTTGTGGATAAGAGACGGTTGTTCCAGGTTGCTTCTGTCTTGTTTAGAATAGCCAGTCTATCTGGGATTTCTTGGGAGAGATTCCAGTCCTTGTAAAGAGTTTCTGCTTCATCTAGCATGTGGGCCCAGACAATGGTATTATATCCGCGAACATAAGAATGAGAAATGTTGCTAGAAAACTCTGTCAGAAGCTGCTTACGGCTATCTTCCAAATGTAAGAAGAAAAGCTTGGAGTTATTGTGCTTGGAAGACAGTAGAAGATTGCTGATGCTTTGGTCAAAGTTTGGTTTGGCTGAGGTAGGTTTATCTATAGTGAGATCCCAGTTTCCCAGGCGCCATGAAGACTCATCCAGGGCTTGCTGAAGATCATCTATGAGGTTCATGCCAGGAAGCTTTGCAGTGAGCCCTGCTAAATAATTGGTGGCAAGATCTAATGAGCCCATATTTTTCATACAGCTGATGATGCCTTGCTGACAAGCCCTAGAATTAAGGCCTGCATTGGCAAGAACTTCATAGCATGATTGTGCTGCAGGCCAGTTCTTACTTGCTTCGTGCTCACGCAACTGCTGCTGAACATTGCCAACAAGAAACAGGCTCTGAACTCCTTGTAAGCCATCAATGTCATCCAGCTGGAAGTAAAGGTCATGGAGTTGAGTATACAGATCATTGTGCTCTTTTTCTGTAGCTAACTCTTTGCGAGCATTGACTTCACGGATATGTGCCTCTAGATAAAACACAGCATGAAAATAGTTCTGTGTCTTGTGAGCAGCCTGGGCTAGCAGCAGATTGGGGATCCCTTGGACAAACCCCTGGCAAATCTTGAACAAGGCATTAAAGGAGTCATAATCTCTGATTTGTAGATTTCGGGCAAGTTTGTTGCTATACATATGTTCTCGGATGAGGGAGCACCAGTTTGATAGATGGACAATGATGGAGAAAATAAGCTGGGATGCTTTACCAAGAAGGATGTTGCTTGGTTGGTTGGCTGAAACATTGAGTACAGCATGTATCTCCTGAAGAATTGTTTGTGTTAAAGTAGTATTGTTCTGAAGAACTAATGCCAAGATCAGATTGGGAAGCAAAAATGTAGCTACATCTACATGCCTTGAAGCTGCTTTAAAGCAGGGTTTGAAAAGACCTTTTGTGATATCACCTTTGATCTGTAGGATTAAATAAGAGGTCCAGCGGCACACCCAGCTTTCAAAGGAGCGATCTGGTGAAAATATGGGATGCTCTGTTTCAACAACTAGGGGCCGAGAAATCCTGTAATCAGTGAGCATCAGTGGGCGAATTGTTTCTACAACTGTGTTCGGTAGCTTATCCCAAACCTCACGCGAAAAAGGCTTAACTTCATTGGCAAAATCAGAACTTATGTTGGAATGATTAAAATCACAGAATCGCATCAGCTCCTGGATGGTGTAAGCAATAACAAATTGATCCTTGACCACCATTGTGGAGCTGTAAAGGTGGACCAGATAATGCTCAATTAGGTCACTGCCTAGCTTAATACATGCCTCCTTAGTAAAGAGATTAGCAGATGTCTTTGTTTGACAATCAAGCCTTTTGGGTGGCAGTCTATCAGGATCAACTGCCCCAAGAATTCCAAAGCAGAGCATTGCATGGTATTGTAACACAGTGCTTTCCATCTCATTAAACTTTTCACATGAATAGGATAGAGATAAAATCATGTTTCCAACAATTGGGCTGATAGGCTCGTTAAAGACCCAGGTTGCAACTATGTCCTTGTTGGCCAAAAGAAAGGAATATAAGTCCTTGAGCGCCAGCACACAGACATCAAAGTTATCACTAGCTAGAGTCTGGATATACTGATTGGCTTTCACAGCAGGGTCTTGTTTAGGTATCATCTTCTGCATCTCCAAATTCAGGAACTTAAATTCAGGAATGAGATCTGGCAGTGAAATGACTGTGAAATTTTTGCATTCAATGCTCTTTTGGTAGATAAGCTTGAACAAAGCCAAAACAGAGCCTTGGTTTTCCTTCTTAAGGGTTGGATAGCACTCAGAAAACATTGCCAATATTTGATTGACATATGGCTTGCATGTGTTGTAGCCCATCTTCTCTATAAGTGTCTTGCATATTTGAATACCAGCATATGTCAGGAATGGGAAAAGTGTTGAACTCTTGACGGCAGAAAGAATCTAAGGATCAGAGTTAGTACTGGTTTTATAAAGCTTCAATGAAGATTGAAGTGCATTGTGACTTTGAGAACTATATAGTCATATAAGGCTCTTAGAAGAAACATGTGAGTTTTAAATACCTGAGGAATGTAAGTGTTGATGTGACAACTAATTGTCTTGATTATGACATCAAGTGCTAGAAGAGCTGTGATCTGCATAGTATAATCCTGGGGGAAGTGATACTCAGCTAAAAGGGAGTTGTAGGAGGAGATGATGTACATGAAGTAGAAAACAAGAAAATGTTGGAGGGGTTTAAGATCATGCTCAGAAGCCCAATCTTCGGAGACGTTCTTGGCAATAGCAGCAAAGCTAGTTTCAAGCTAAGATGAAGCAAAATAGTTTAGTAACTATGTTGATTCAATATATTTAAAAAAGTATATAAAAGAAATCATAAGAAATAAAAACTTATGTAAGTTTGAAAGACTGATAAATTTACCTTAGCATTTGATAATTCATGATCCCCAAGTCTACCAAACTCAAATGATAGTACAAGAATTAAGTCTGCAATACAACTGTCGATGATGACTTTGCCTTTGAGAGGTGTGTTGGGATTGAACAAGCCAAAAAAGAAATTTAGAGACACAACATAGTCTTCATCATCCCAGAGGAATAAGCCTGCAAGGATGTACGGTAGATAATCAGAACACAAGTCAAGAACTTGTGTCTCTTCAGATCTGGATCTCCCGATATCTGATTTGATCACCTCTGCTAGCTTTTTGAGCATCTCAAAGTCTCTCTTTATCACAACCATTGGGAGCAAATATGGGCAAGCAAGCTTCAAAAGCCCAGATTGGTCAACTTGTAAGGCTACAGCCATGTTTGTTACAAAGTGGCCTTGGCTTTTAAAGTCAGTCAGAATGAAGCCAGCAAGGGTCTCCCAAAGAGGGCTGAATAATGTCTTCAATGTAACCTTATGAGCAGCAGCAATACCATGAAGCTAGCAAGTTAGCTTTAAAGATGAGGTATTGGCTTACCTGGCTAAAGATGGAGGCTGTTATCTGTTTGTCATCATGGTACAAATACTGACTCAGACAATTAAGCATAAATGATAATGCAACAGGATAGGCTTTCCTAGTATGTCAGCAAGGTTCAAGAAAATTTAAATACTTTGCAAGATTACCAACCAGCGAAAGAGCAAGGTTGAGAGAGAACTCAGAAGGATCATCTTTGATTGAGTTAAACATATGATCCACCAATTTCAACAAAAATATCTGTCTTTCTTCAGAATCTTCAAATGGAGAAATATTCAGAAGGGCAGTGCTAAAGAAATTAGAGGAGTTATGAAATCTACTACCTTATGATTAGGCGAACTTTTGAATTGTCATCCATGATCAACAAAACAAGCTCAGGGATCAACTTAAGAAGCGGAGTATAACATTTCAAGGGGAGATGAGTCAGCATTCGACATAAGCTCAAACTGGCTCCAACCCTGGTCTGTAAGCAATCAGTTCCTAGGATGAAATTCAGAAGAAATCTCAAGGCCTGCATTGGATAGTCTTCTAGTGGCTCCGGAAGCAAGGGCACCAGCTTATTTTCTCTATCAGAGCAGAGCTCTCCCTGGTGCACCACCATATATTCTTTATCACAATATGCACAAAGCACTTCCCCAGATGGAAAGGGAAGAAGGTGGTTGAAATCAGCTGAGGTGCAATTGGCTGAAATACTGCAGATCAATTTTCCCAAGTTGAGGGCAAAAGTATTTTTGACTACATCACAGATAGATTCTTCCTGGCATGTGATATCAATCAAAAGCAGAATGCTTTCAGGTTTCAAATAACTCAAGAAGGTGCCAGCAAGAGCTTTGGGCATGATTTTCCACACATGAGCTTGTAAGCTGACAGGGGAATTCTTATGAAGGGAGTAAAAGACAATGGCCAGTAAGAGGGGGAAATTAACATCATAGTCAATCTCAGAATTTGAGAGAAGGGCAACCATACCAGATAAGGCTATGGACAATAGATTCTCAACCCCCAAATCTAAGGTCAGGGAAGTGTCTTTAAAAACCAATGTCAGCTTTTTCTTAGAAGCAGCCAGAAGCTTCTCAAGCTTGTCCTTATCAAAAATATTTAGGTCAAGGCGGGTAACATTGTAGATAGTATCCTTCCAAACTGCTGCAAACATCACAAATATACTATGATAGCAATGATTGGTCTCATCACTCCATGTTTCAAGAAGATCTGACAAAAGTTAGCCAGCAACAAATAAATAAACTTACTGGCTGAGAAAGAAAACAGGGTTGCAATGGAGCACAGCTCACTGTAAAGAAGCTCTGTGACTTGGATCTGCTTAGCCAGCATAAAGCTGTAGACAGGATCTAGGCAACAAGCTATGATTTGATGCAGTTGAAAGTAGCACTCTTTGGGCAGAATTTTTATGCCAACTTCCAGGATTGAAATGACTTCTGTAAGGCTGGTGAGCTTTGTTGAGTAGAGCGGACCAAGAAAGTTCAAAGAATGGTAGACCAGATGTGAGAAGATAGCTGCGGAGATCTCCTTGCTGCTATTGCCTAAGCCTCGAATCTTGATGAGCTTCTTGGTATTAGAATCAAAGGAGACTTGACTATCACATTGCAGCTCCTCTAAATCTTCAACTGCAGTTTCCATATCTCCAGTGTTTTTAGGATTCAACCGCTTTGGAGCCCTAAGTACCAATCAAAGTAAACATTAGTAAGCATTAGCAGATAATCAAAATGTGAATATCATAAATTTGTATTGGCATGAATAGAAGGCAGTTGAAAAATAAATATTAAGAGTAAGTTATGAAGAATTAAGCAAGTAAAAGTGATAAGAGCATTTATAAAATGCTAGAGAAAACATACTATTGGGGCTTAAGAACATTCTAAACTATAATTATGGCTATTTTGTAAGACTGTTATAAAGCCACACTCTGTGAACTTAAATCTAGCAAGCTTGCAATAAAAACATATGATTCTAACCTGTCTGTTAAAAGGGTTCAAAAATAAAGCCTTGTTATTTACAGAAGAAACATTATATCATAGCATGAAAAAACATAAAAAACTTACCGAGATTCTGTTCCACCACTTGCAACCTTTCGGGAATGTTTGCCAGTGATATCCTTAAACTGGAAGAGTGGATCCTAGAGTAAGTTTAAGTATCAGCAGATAGTTCTGGCAACAATAAATATGAGATCAGTCAAACAACTTGCTAATCAAAAAACACTTTTTCTTACCTGAGCTAGAACAGCATATGAGATAGGGGAAGGAAACAAGTTTGAGACATTTGCTGTATACTTCAAAAGAATAGATAGGCTACTAGGTGTGGCATACTGGGTGTTCTTGAATATACTTTCAAGACATGAGGTTGCAGACGGGCTGATGATACGTACACAATGAATCATGGACTCCTGGTCAAAGATAAGTATATTTAACAATGATTTACTTACCAGGAGACTTTTAGAGATAGGCTTGACACTACTGAGAAGTAGGACTGTGGATCTAAATTGCTCATTTGAACTTATCATCACATGAGTACTTGGAGGTAGAATGTCTATAATATCTATGAGAACACATCCCAAAGAACATTCCATCTTAAGCAGCTCATTGTCAGGCTCAGGGTTTCTATAGGCTTTGTATTAGAAAGTGTTTTCAAAGCAGCAATAGAATAAGATCTTACTCATGCTGGGATTCATTGGCAAGGTTTAGAAAGTTACAGGAAGTACGAAGTAGTTCAATAAAGTATCCTAGCTGGGCAGGTATAGGCATGTTTTTGAGAGAGCCAAGGTGAATCAGGTCTGAGCACATCTACAGCCAATATTAGATAAAACATAAAGTATAAAGGTACGTCAAGGCATAATGGATCATAAATCTCAAAAAAAACCTCAAACAGAGCCTCGAGGATTAAGCCAGGTGTACTGTGCAAGACATAGTGGTTAGAGCAAACCATTTGAACAAGAACAGAAGCAAGCTTTAAAAAATAGGCCACTGCTTGCTCATGTGTGGAAAACTCAGGATGAACATTGACCTTGAAGACTGAAATATTGTCAGGTATCAGTCCAAGATCCAGTGCTATGGCATCATATGTAACCAAAAAAACATCATGATCCATGTTGAAGGCAGACTCTTGAGTGATAGTTGTTGAAGTGCAAAGCAGCGATGCAAGCATATGGCAGATATAGTTTTTATAATGTGAGAATGGAGCCACCTGGAAAAGGATGTCTCCCATGGTAATCAGAATCCCAATGTATTGTGTAACAAAGGGCTTGTCAAGACCATCCAAAGTAAAAAGATCCAAGAAATGCTTCAGGGCAAACAGTTCGTTATGGCCTACTCTAGGTAGCTCTGATAAAGGAAATTCAGGCAAAGTGGCTTTGGGCAAAGTAGAGTTGAACAAGTTGCTTTCCCAACACATCCCCGCTGCAGTATCTAAACTGGTATCTGGATCTATGACTTCATCAAGCAAGTTGCATTCTGGTATTCTTCTTTGACTAACAATAGCCTTGTCAAACAGAATAGGAGCTCTATTTTGAAGGACAAAAGCAAATAGATTTAGATCAGCAAACTTTGTGTGATCTAAAAAAAATATTTATTAGTCACTGTTCAATTCAAAATACAGAGATCAAAAAATAAATAAGCTATTGCTGACAGAAGTCCTAGAAAAAGCCAACTTTTTGTATTAAAAATTTGCAATTGAAATATGTTACAACTAAAATATAGTGATTGTTAAAAGAACTTTTATAGTCAAGCTATAATATATCTATCCTTTTTTAAAGCAAAGAAAACTTCTGGATAGTGAATTTAAGGCTGGCTATAAATGCATATGCACTTTTAGATATCTCTATTAAAAGCTAATCTGTGTCAAGTAGTTGAATATGAAATATTATTTTTATCAACCCAAGCTTCAATCAACAACTCTATCAAAATTAAAACCACCAAACTCTGAAAAATAACTACCTTCTAAAAGGGTAACATATTCAGGATTAAAGCATGATGAAATGAAATTTGCTATGAACTGCCTGGAGCTTGCAGTGGTTAAATTTTGGCAAGTAGCATCAGTTTGGTCTTGCAGTATATGCAAAATAGGTTCATAAGCTTGATTTCGGATATCCATCAATCGTTTATGGCTTTCTTCTGGATTGCCGTCCATCTTCAAGTTATCTCACAGTTGCTACAATAACTATTGACTAGTCTTAAGCAAAGCTTGAAACTTTATTTTTTGTTACTGCCCTACTGCTGCCAGTGCTTGGTCAACGGATTAGAATCGGTGCTTTTTATTTTTTACGCATGGATTTGGTTTTCAACACTTGATCTTAGCCAATAGGCTTGAGAGGATTGTTGGATTTGGTTTACAAGCGAATAATTTTTAAATTTTGACAACGCGGCTCAATTTAATTGGAAGATCCTATCATGAGTAAGTTGAGTGAATTTGATTTAAACTAGATATATAAACCAGATTTAAATCAGAAATAGAAGGGTATAGATTTTATCGAATTTAAATCGTAAAAATAAGATTTTAAATTCAGGGATGCTTCGAGCTGCTACCGCTAGAGCAGAACTACACATTTTTGAATCAGCTTTACAAAGCCAAAAACTGGCCGCGCCTGCCTGGGGCTTGGCCGAAGTATCGCTACTCTTGTTGACGTAAGCCTAGCTTTGGTGGATTCTGGTGACCTACCGTTTAACCGTGATTGTTTGAAACTATACTTTGAGTGACTAATTTTGCTCAAATTCACTGCTAAACTATTTAAACAACTATCACGTTTAGTCTAGCTTCAACGGGATCAGACTATATTAACACCAGGCTGATTGCTAGCATATTATTCAAAAGAGAAATTTTGTTCCCTTTAAAAAATATTGTTCAAATCAGAATATTAGCAGACTGCTTCAGCAGTTAAAATTCAAGGCTGAATAAAACATAGTTTCTTCAAAATTCGAAGTAGATATGTATATGTCTTATATTATTCCGATGCAGTGTAGTATTTAATTTATTTGCTTTAACTGGTCTTGATGCTGAGAAATATAATAAAATGTGTAGCTTGTAAAAAGAGCAAATGCTATAAACCAACTCAAATCAAGACTTTAATTAAATATATATTTTTGATATTGTCAAAATTTCAAAAAACATAATCTCTGAAAATATCAAATCAACCTTAGTATTTATTAGATCATTCCAAGGTCCATGTCTCTCTATTTGATTAAATGAAATACGGATATTATCAATTTTCTTCTTCTTTTTGAATTACACTAAATTTCAAAAAGAATATGGTAGATTTCAAACCGATGAGGATTAAATATAAATCAGCCTAAAATAAAATTCACTTATCTTAAAACAAAATTGACTGTGCTTAAAGCAAGATGCAAATAGGTCCAAATATATTTGTTAGTCAATATAAATTCATCAACTTTTATTTCTTCTTCTAGCTCAGCTATATTTATTTTAGGCGACCTAATCTATCACATCCTGAAGGCTTGGAAACTATTATATATTTCTTTAATAAACCTATTCAATCTTGTATATTTTTATTTTATACAAATAAATTATTTCAAAGAATCTGTCTGATAAATAAACATGATATAGTTCATATTAAAAGGATTGAAATATTAGAAAATAATAAATAACTATTTTTATTTTAAAGATTTTCTAAGCTATGAAAATAAGCAGTAAATATATATTCAATATTCAGTTTTAGTGGGTTGTAGCATCTCAAAAACAACATCTTAAATATGGTATCTCAAACCATATCATCTTAAAATATATTATTACTTATTTAAAAATAAATATTTCATCTTAATATACATATTTACAAATAGCAAAACATTAATGTAGTTTTCAAAGCTGTGTCAACAAGCAAAAATGAACTCAACAGAAAAAAATCAACTTTGCTCTAAGAGAAATAAAAAATCAATGAATTTATAATGATTGACAATATATTTTGCTCCCCTTATATTTTTTCTGAGCTGAGTTGATTTTATTTAAGTTTGAGTTCATTTTTCTTACAGATGACTCAATTTTTCTTGTCATCACAGTTTTGAAAACTACTGTAAACTATCTGGTGTTTTATTTAGTAGCTAAAAACTAATAAACCTATCCTTTTTGAAATTTTATTGATAAACTAAAAGTAGACTTAGTAATTTAAAATCTACAATAAAAAACAAAGTCAAATCATAGCAAACTACTCTCAAAACGCATTGAGACCAGCACATCAAACAGAAGAATGGGAGACAAAAATATTGAAAAAGTGATGAAATATTAGCAGAGAGAGTCATTAAGATAGCTTAAATGTTCTCAAGCTTCTCTATCCTCAAATCTTTATTCAAGGGATGCATTAAAGATACTCTCACTGTAAAGTTACTTTTCTCTGGCCTTTATGTTCTGTGTTTCCCCACTGCACTAAGAAATTGGCTCAACATTCCAACAAACATTTAAATTCTCTAGGAGCTTTAGCCCATACAAAAAAGATTTGTGTTAGCATACCCAACCAAGCCTCTTGGTTTCTCCTATCTCTCCTTTGCTTTCATCATAGAGGAAGCCCTGATAATTTTGTACTGCTTGCTGGCCTAGTGCAGGCATAATCTCAAAGATATGAGGTCTAGCTAATAAGAACTTAACACATTGTTGGCTATCATTCCCCTCATTTTTGAATTGTCTTCTTTATCAACCTCTTTGAAGTTGCCACCTAATCAGACCTAACCCTGAAAATAAGTGGGAAATTTTCAACACCCCTGGTTCAGGGCTAAAAAATTCTTCACCAGTCAACTGGACTATGTCATACACATTTTTTTCTTTCCTGACAACACTGGAAAGAGCTAGCTTCTTTAAATTTCAAATAAGACCCCTCAGGGTTCTTGCTTGATGATTCTCAAATTAATAAAAGTTTGGATTCTCAGGAGTAAATAAAAAAAAATAAATATAATAAAAAAAAAAAAAAAAAAAAAAAAAAAAAAAAAAAAAAAAAAAACAAAAAAAAAAAAAAAAAAAATAAATAATAAATATAATTAAAATAGAATTGCATTCTTTTTTTTTTTGTGAGTGAGGTGGTTGTGTTTTTGACGGAGATTTTTTTTTTATCTCAACAGGGTTGAAAACTATTGTATCTCTTGGAGCCCTTCCTTTTTTTTAAAGCATTATTTTTCCCTTATACTTTAAAGTCTCTTTTCTTGGCTTTATCTACCTCTTCTGACAATCTAGGAATTTTGTTAGAAATGACTTCTTTAGGTTTACCTGCTTCAAACTTTAAATTGAGTTCAAAACCAAAATCTAAAGTAAAAATTAGTTTAACGGTTTATTCTAAAGCTTATACTAATTATTTTCAGACTGAACCTAACTTCATAACTGCCTGTACCAAAGCCAAAAGGCTTTCCAATGGCACACCTGCTCCTGAAGGGTTATCAGGGTGTGTCCTGGGCAAAAGCCAGAGACTGACTGCTGTTAAGGTGATATTCTCAGAGATACTAGTTCCTATGAAAATGATAAAAGTGAATCATTTGATGATTTCAAAAGGAGAATATGGATCAAAAAGTCTTTATTAATACAGAAAAAGATTTTCTTAAAAATATTCTGCCATATAACTTGTTATTGGTATTTCTCTGCTCTTGCTCTGTTCTTCTTAGAAATCTTCTGATTTGCCCACTGCTTCAGAATCCTTTTGACCAGCTAATCCTTCAGAAAGAGCGTCTGAACACTTCATTAGACATCTGGTTATTTAAAGCAACCAGATGTGTACCCATCAAGATGCAGATTAAGCACCCAAAGTTCCTGCTTGAGACTTAAAGATTTGTGAAAAGTTTCTTCAACTTTCCAGCTAGCCTCCTTCTTATAGTGCTCTTTTCTTAATGTTTCTCCCTTCATGATGGCTTTTTTCAAAAGCTTAAAAATATTTGACACTCACTTTTTTATAATAACTTAAGCTTACATACTTACTTTCTCAAAAGCTTAAATTATAGATTCACTGTTTTTTTCTTACACTTTAAGCTTTTGACTTTCAATCAATAATATTCATCAGGAAAAATAGCCTCAACTCAACCAATAATTGCAGCGTTGAAAACTACATCATTTCCAAAGACCTCCTGTGATCCAACTAGGAAATTAATTTCCACTTCTTAGGTTTCTTGAAACGTTAACACTTTGTGCACCAAAGTGTTAACCAGTTTCCTGTTCTAGCACCAGTCTCTCTTGCATTTAACCTTGAACAATTTATATAGAGTAGAATAATATTTAAAAAAATCTTCTTGGTCTTCTTTGATGTTTTTCCCAGATCTTTACACTCATAGTAAAATCCTGGGAAACATCTCATATAACCAGCTTTGTATCATGATTTCATAGAAAAATACCTTCATCTACCATAGAAACTTACTATAAAAACCTCTTACCTGCAATTTTCCCAACATTCTTAATTGTATTTTCTACTGCAAAAAACCAAGGAAAAATATTCTACCTTCTTCTACCTCCACAATTAAATTTGAAATTTGGAACATTTCCCAGAACCGCTTTTCTCTGTTGCTTCTCTTACCAAACCACTTTGGAGAAATTTTGAAGCATTTTTCCCCAAACTGTTACAAACTTTTTCTCTGAGTATAGCATTCCACATAGCTATTAAACCCTTTCTGAAGCCTTTACAGATGCCTTCCATCCTAGCTTCTCTTGGGTAGTCCCCATCAGTCAAAACCTTAGACTTAAGCAATAAGTCTTCACAAGTGATTCAACCTAGACTTGACCCCCATCAGTTATTAACACTTTAGGTCATCAGAAGCAAGCATACCTCAAGCATTACAGCTATTTCACTCACCCAAGTAGTTAGCTTGAGCTTTCATGCACAGAGTAACCAGCTTCACTCCCAGAGACATCCTAATCATCAAGTTCTATGGCAGCTTCTCTAGACAGCCACCTCAATGATGGTTCTGAGCTATCAATGCTTTGCCCAGCAACTTTAACTCCTCCTTAAAGCTACCCTTAAGCCATAGAGAGAGAAACTTTACCTTCATCCTAGTTGAAGTCACCCAACTGTATTCTCACCCCAGCTGGGATGGGGATCTCAGTGCTGCTTCAGCATATCCATCCCAGGGGACACAGGAACAGTCAGTATTTAAACTGTCTTCATGTTGACTGTCAAAATTAATTTTATACTCAGGTTGAAACATTAGAAAATTCTAGATAAAGTGTACTATCATGTAGCCTACTGGAAGTTGACACTTTTTTAACAAGCAAAAAATAAAACGCTGAACATTTACCTAGTAAAAATTAAACTCCAAACAGTTTTTTAGGGTAATATGATCATGTAGAATCCAAAAAAAGTAAAAAAATAATGAAAAGCTATATAAAAATATAATAAAAATCCACTTAAAAAATAATTTACTACAAAATTAACTGTTTTCACTATAATTTTTTTTATTTACTTTATAAAAGTTTATAAATCATTTTTCGAAAAAAAAGTTTGATAAAAAGATATATTAAATAAAGAAACTAAAGGTAAACACTTAATTTAATAATAGTTTATATAATAGCAACCAAAAATTATATATACTTTAGTACTAAAACACATATTTAAGCTAGATAACTCAGGCTCTACCATAAAAATCTTTTATAAAAACTATGAATTCTTTCTACCATTTAAATTTAAAGTATCTTGTTAAACCTTATTATTGTTTTTTGGATTAAAAATTATATAATAAAATATCAGAAAGAGCCAAGAATGTTTATTATAAACTAAGTTGTAGGTTTGTTGCAAGAGAGTACACTGGCAATCTTGCTTATCTGCTCCCCAAGCTCAGATAGCTTGCACTTATTCTTGACAGCTATCTTTATATGCTATTTTTAAATTCTAACCTTACACTGTCTTCTCTTTTCTAGAGCCCTTAATTTCATATCCCAAAGGGAGGAGACAGTCTTCCCCTGTTTATTCTTAAGGTGCTCAAAGAAGTTATTGTATCTGGGATTCACACCAAAGAAGGACTTTAGATGTTTATGCCAGTTTTCCAGGCACAATGTTGTCTCCATTTCATCCTTGAGAACAGCCTGATAGAAATTCCAGCTTGCCTTTGCTGTTGGCTTGCCCCTGCAGCTGATCACCTTGTGCCTCACCCATTGTGGCTCATAGTAGTCAAAAAGGGTTAGAACTCAGCTTCATGGCTCAAGGCATAAGGGTCATTACATAGAAGTTCAAATCCTTGGCCAGCATGCTCAGGCTTAATAAATGAAACTGCAACAAACTCCTGGATCAGAAACTTGCATTTATCAGTTGTATCTTGTTATGTGAGAGAGTTGAGGAGGGTCTTACCTTTAAGGCATCTATTAATAGCCTGTCAGTAATGAAATAAACACCCTTTTATTTGACATTTAAAGCTTTTACAAAGGCATTGTATTGAGCTGTCTTATAATCCATGATATTTATTTGGGGCCAAGGGCTCTATCATGTTCCTTCTCTTCAGCAGCTAGGGTTACCTCAAATTTATCAGCATCATCAGTATTGGCCCCTTGTTTACAGACCCGAATTTTTCTGCCCTCAGTGGGAATAGCTTTAAGACCCACCTGTAGAATCTGGAATGTTTTTAGGTATATCTCTTCTGAGGGCTCCAGGAAGAAGAAAATAGGCAAAGGTGAGGACTTTATCCTCCAAGCTGAGCATGCACTACCCACAGCTGATAGAATAAATTAGAAAATGCTGCAAATGTTCCACCACAGAGCCAATCCTCAGTGGCACACAGTTGCACTAGATTCTTATACATAGTATATCATATGATCCTTTCTTTTGCACCAGG
>QTSX02001029.1:0-66527 GCA_014839935.2 Entomophthora muscae | reverse complement strand
GAAGGGGTGACTTGATCCTGATAATGAGTCAAGCGCTAAATTGAGGTATCCACCATATAAGGATCATTGTCTGTTCATGTTGATGGATTTGGTAATTTGAGTTGACTTCCTCTTCGGCTTTGGGCTGTTGGATTTGGTAATTTGAGTTGACTTCCTAGTCTGGCTTTGAGTGACCAGGTAATTGGATTGCGGGTCACAAACCCGCTTGGTTGGAACCTTGCTGGCAGGTTGAGCCTGCGGTTTTAAAACCTTCTAAAGTCTCCTCCTTGCCCTCAGCCTTGGAAGGCTTTGCTATTCTCGGTGTAACCAGTTGTGCTGGCTACTCAGTGTCATCTGTTTGGGTACGTTTGCGGGACTTGGGTGGGCATACATTTCTGGGTCATCTGTCCAGACAGACGGCGCGGAGAGGGCAAAGGAGTTGAATTGAAGGCCTTCCACAACGTACTTCTGGACATTTAAAAGCTGTTCAATTGTTGTTTTGGGAGTGTCTGTAATCTTGGCCATGAGTACCTTGGTAGACACCTTTTTAATTTTGTCCCCTTCAAGGACAGCAGACTTAACTCTTGCTTTGACCTTGCAGTCAATCTCTTTAATTTTGGCAATTGCCAAGTTGAGGTCTTTTAGTAGCTTCTCCAATTCTCTCATTGATTTTTTAATAACCTTTCCATATGTTTTTATAGCTTTTGCCCCAATAAATTCTGTATTATTTTGATACTGTTGCCTCTTTTTTATTCCTTTTTGTTTTCCCGTTTATCACATTATCCCATCTTTTTACCCATTGTGTATATGTTTTAGGCTCAACTCAATATGTTTTGTTTGCTTTGTGTTGTCATTGTTTCCTTGATTACCATATTATTTTTGGCGCTTGACATAGCCCCTTGTGAAAATATTAACAACAATTTGGTGATCAGCTAAATTTGAATTAGAAAATTATAGTGTTAACTGTTTTTAGATAAAGTTGTTACTGATCCAAATTCAAAACCTTAATGATAAACTTTAAGCCAATCAGGAGCCAAGTGATAAAGTGATTGTTGTGACATAAAGGGTCATTCAATAATTCTTTGATGCATGTGCGCTAATTAATCTGATTGGCTGGTTGTTTTGCTATTGTGTGCCATTGCTGCTGTGGCAAGTTAATAGTGGACTAGTGCTCAATCAGCTGCTGGGTTAGCACAGTCCACCAACAACTTGCCACAGCGGCAATGGCGCACAATGGCAAATCATCCAGTCAATCATATTAATTAGCGCACAATGGTAAATCATCCAGTCAATCATATTAATTAGCGCACATGCATCAATGATTTATTGAATGTCCCTTTATGTCACAACAATCACTTTATCACTTGGCTCCTGATTGGCTTAAAGTTTATCATTATGGTTTTGAATTTGGATCAGTAACAACTTTATCTAAAAAAAGTTAGCCTAAAATTTTCTAATTCAAGTTTAGCTGATCACCAAATTGTTGTTAATGTTTTCACAAGGGGCTATAGTTGGGTGCTAAAAATAACTGTGTCCAGGATCTAGATACACGCCTTAGTAAAATATGATTTTATAGAAATAAGCTGAACATAAATAATAAAACCAACTATAAACAAAGAGAACATGAACAATTGAAATTCAAAAAAAAGATAATATAAATAGAAAGTGTTTGGTGACAGGGGTTTATTAGGGCGGGGAAGAGTGATGCCTAGTAGGCAGAATGGCGCAGGAAGGAAGACGTAAAGGCGGTGCTGGCCTGGGGAGTCTGGGATTGGATGGGTTGGGTTTGCGGGCGGGGGGTGTTGGTGGCGGGGGTGGAGGCAGGAGGATTGCGCGTGATGGACGCTATATACTGCTCATTGTACTCCTCATCAGTCATTGGCTAGATGGGCTGGTAGGTGGCTGTGGCACGGGGTGGGAGGCGCTTATCCTTGCGTGATTGGTTGCCCATGTTCACATGGAAAACCATTTGAGCAAACAAGTCAGCCTCCATTTGGTGACCAAAGAGAAAACTGTGATCAAGGACCCCAAGATAGAGGTTGTTGAAAGTCTGAAGGTGGCACTCCCAGAGTGTATCTCAAAGATTAAAGAACACAACATCAGCCAGATGGACGTCTGTATGGCCGGCAGGGTAGACTAAGCCTGGTGCCCACGTCCCTGGATGGCCTTGAGAGCAGTGGAGCTTCCCTCCATCTGGTGGCTCAAGAAACCCTGGTATTTGGAATTCAAGCCATCCCAGGAGTCAAGCAATCCACCGAGGATGTGGCCGTATGAGTACCCATCAATGAGATCAGGGTTTGTCCAATAGTAGACAAAACCCTTGGCTGAAACAGCCAGAAATGCACCAATGAAAGTCCCCTTCTTGACCTTCTTCCTTTCATTCTTGGTGGCAGCTTTTCCTTGGGTGCCAAAATCATCAAAAGCTATGGATAGCTTATAGTAAGAGATGAACATGACATCATCTGACAGACTAGTCAGGCATTGGACCAGGAGGGATTCAATGGGGGGATCATATGGGCAATCCTCAGTGCCATCCCTTTGGTTGTCAGTGAAATTGGTAAGAACCCGTATGGAAGCCATGTTCCCATACATCCAGAGCTGCACCATGCGCTTGGAGACCCATATGTTATGGTGTGCAAGCTGCTTACGGACCTGGGTCAAGGGAAGCTTGGGGTCCCGCTGGAGGAGGTCAAGCATTATTGGATAGGCCTTGGTTATTTGGGACTCTGTGGCCTTCTTTGGCTTCTTTGCTGTCCCAATCAGATTCCCCTTATTTATTAGGTTGTTGAACTCCTGCATTATGGTGGCTTGGGTAAATTGCAACTGGGCGGCAATCTGATCCCAGGACAGACCCTGCAGGTTGAGCACCACAATTTCCTGAAGAATTTGGGCAGTGATGATTTGTTGCTTGGGGCACTGGGCCGGGGGAGCTGAAGCCTGATTGGCTGAGGGGGGAGCAGGTTGGCTGGTGGCAGAAAGATGTTCCAAACCAGGGTTGCCATCCTGATTGGTTAGTTGACAGGCAGCTTGTGCAGGGGTGTCAAGATTGACAATTCTTCCTCTCTGGAAACCCAGGCCCGGGAGCAGGATTTAAACCCCGGCCCTGGATCCCTACAGGCCGCTGGGCCTATGAACTGCTGGGCCGCCCGCCCGTGTTTTTTTGGGGATCAAACTCCTCCAAGCTGAGGCTCCTGTGAATTCCTGAAGCCAGAATACCGACATTAGCCCAACAATAGTGGCACCCAAAAAGGAGCCTTTCAAATTGCCTAATGAAGGCAGAGATGGCGCCTATGTAAGCTTCATAAGTTTGAAGTCCTCTCAAGCAACCAATCAGGAGCCTACCCAGGAAAGAGGCACGGGCCCGCGACCTGGCCCCATGACCACAATGCTAAAGCAAGACAATCAGGTAGCCAAATTGAGAATTTTGACCAATGAAAGAACCCCTGGGCCAAGCACCATTCTGCTACTTTCAGACCCAAGTACCCAATTCCCCCAGCCCAGCTTTCCCCAATGCCCTGATGAACCCATGGAAAATGTTAATTTTGGAGGTGGGGTGCTATATAGACCAAAGGACCCCACGCTCCAAACCTATTGCCATTTTTAAATAAAGGTTATGTTACTTTGGCTCATACAGCTATTACCATATTTTGTATTTGCCAGCTATCAATTCAGTTTGAGATCTCCCGGCCCTCCTGCCTCACTGCCCGCAGTTTTCCTTCCACCTGGTGTACCCTTTGGGCCTGTTCATTTTACTGATTACCCATTAAATCCCAAATATAAGAAGAACATCAGAGAAAATCCTCAAACTTGACCTGCTAGCCCGCATCCAATCTGCTACTAGATACAACCACCAAGGCCTGTGGATATTCTCTACACCCAAACTATTTAGATGAAAATTCAATTATCTCCTGGATTATAATATCTACATGGAACCACCTGTAACACTCAAACTGATGCCAGCTTCTTCACCTGACCTTCTAACAGACCATACCAGCAAGCTTTTTGGTATAGTGTACATCACCCTCACAGGGATGGTGGACACCATTATACTGGCCGCCGGCCCGTGGTCTTGGGTGGGGAAGTCTTCTTCCTTTCTTCTAAAGTGAGCTCCTCTCTTGTGGTGGGCCCTGCCCGCAAAAAACCTGGCCCAAGTTACCTCTGAAACCGGCGGGCCAGCTGCCCAAGAGTGGGTCCCTGACAAGGGGTGGGTGTGGGAGAAGAGGCAGAGCTAGACACTAAGTGACTCTCAAACAAGTCAAAGCCATAGGGGTTGGTGGTAAGGTACAGGTCAGCTTTCTTGTTACCCGCCTCAAAGGCTTGGGTGTAAACTGGTGCCTCCACATTCTGATCCTTGCCTCCATTGAAGCTGGCTTGACTGCTGCTGGCTTGGCTGCTGGCGCGGTTGAAGATGTTGCTATTGAAAACCATATTGAAACAAAACCTAGGATAAAATCACTAAAAGTAGAAAATTTAAAATTTAATGATTTATTTTTATTGTAATCTTGAGTCCATATTTGAAAGGTTCTCAAAACCTTTTCATACAAATCTGGAGTCTTGAAAATGAATAAAATGCCCCTGTTCCTAAATTGGATAGCTGTTGATTGGCTGTTAACCTTTTAAATTTCTATTTTAGGCTGCTCATACTACACATCTTGTGCAACTTTATTTTGTTTTGTGTTTGTGGAATCTTGCTTCTATATTGCCCAAATTTTGTTTCATTTTAGTCCTTCTTTTGTTGGTGCCTCATGTAAATCCTGATTGGATTATAATATACTCTGGAATAGCATCCATCCATTTCACTTGTTGTGTCAGTTAATTTTGTTTGTGGTTTGAACTACACCTCTTGATGTTTGATATAATTTTGTATGATGGGCTAGTGAATTTTTTTTTGGTTTGAAAGTTCATTTATTAACCAAAAATATTTAATTTAATTGAATCCTGAATCTTGCGCAACTTGGATTTTGTTTAAATCTGAAGAATTTTTGCTTGTTGTCATAGCTTTTAAAACTACTGTAAAGAAAAAGGAAGGCACCCTGCGTCTAGTGACTGACTACAGAGCACTAAATGCAAGAACAGTAAAGAATAAATACCCTCTTCCAATCATAGAGGATCTGTTTTAAAGACTCTCAGGAGCCAAATTTTTCTCCAAAATTGACCTCACCTCAGGTTACAACTAAGTTGAAGTAAAGGAAAAGAACATACCAAAAACTGTGTTCCATACGCAATTTGGATCCTTTGAATGTAGAGTAATGAACTTTAGGATGACCAAAGCTCCTGCAACATTTGTCACCATGATAAACCAAGCACTATTTGGTCTCTTAAATACATTATGCTACCTTGACAATATCATCATATTCTCAAAAACAAAAGAGGAACACCTCACTCATGTCCACAAGACACTCAATTGACTTGCAAAGAACAAACTTTATGCAAAACCAAGGAAGTGCCAATTTAATGAAAAGGAATTCCTGTTCTTGGGCTACATTGCCTCTGACAGTGGCATTGAAGCAGATCCAGACAAAATAAAAGCCATAAATAACATGCAACGCCCCACCTATGTTAAACAAGTTAGATGCTTTCTCAGTATGGTAGTTTACCTAAGGAAATACATCAAAGACTGCAGAAAACTAACTGCACCAATCAAGGACTTAACCAAGGGTAATGCCAAAAAGAAATTCATCTGGACACCAGAATATGTAGAATTTCCTATTATTAAAGCAAGCTTTGATTGAAGCACCAATCTTGCAATACCCTAATAACAACAAGTGCTACAAGCTTGAGTCAGATGTCAGTGACACCGCCATTGGCGCAGTCCTGCAAATCCGCCATCCAGGGCAGCAAGACTTCCTGCCAGTATGTTATGAAAGCAGAAAACTAACTAATTCTGAGCAGAGATAACCAATACACGATAAGGAATTGCTAGCAATATACCACACATGAAAGAAATGAATATGTTATCTGGAAGGACATTTAAACGTCTGAGTACTAACTGACCATAAATCCTTAATATATTTCAAAACTCAGAACACACTTGCACGGCAACAAGCCAAATAGATGTACTTGCTGGAACAGCTTAATTTGGACATCCAGTACAAAAGGGGGCAGAGATGGTCACGGCTGATGCTCTCTCTAGACTATGTCAGCCTAGAGAGGATCACCCTGACCACCTGGACCCTAACTGGCCTAACCTGTACAACACTGAGTATAAAACCAAAGGGAAAAACCCCTCAACATATCAACTGACCCACAATACATTAGTAAGGAACAAAAAGTATTTCCATGTATCAAATGGTACAGTATACCTAATCATCAACAACAAATATGTCCTGTACATCCCACTCACACAAAGAGTTGACACCATACTAAGACATCACCGCCTACTAGGACATATAATGCTAACAACCTATACCTCACACTAAAAGAGATAGTATGGTGTCCCAACCTCAAACAGGATATAGTTGATGTTCTGAAAAAGTTCAAAGTGTGCAAAAAATACACCAGTACAAAGGCTTCTCAGCCAACAGTCAACCCAGTACCAGACCCTGAACTATTTAAGGTTTGGGGTCTAGAAATAGTGGGGGCCTTCCCAGAAACAAAGACAAACCAATATTTCTTAATTGTAGCTATTGACTTTGCCACATGCTTGCCCATCTGCTGAGCAACAAAGGACTATAAAGCAGAAACCATCAACTGTTTCATTAACAAAGCAATCATAGTCAACTACGGCACTCCAGACTACATCATAACTGATGGAGCAACCAAGTTATCAGGGCATGTAGTAAATGACAACTTAAAATCCAAAAACATTAAACATTCCACAACCTCTCCATACAGGCCACAGGCCAACAGCAGAGTGGAATGCCTCAACGGCAGCCTTATCAGGACCCTAGAGAAAATAATGGATGGCAAAGCCAAAGACACATGGCCACTATATGTGAAACATGCATTACTAATATCCTGAGTCCGCACCAATCAATGAACAGGCTATTCACCGTTTGAGCTAACCTAAGGGTACAAACCAGAAATAATTACCTGCAACAAACAGCCATACATAAAGATCACCCCTGGGGAAACCCCCCACAGTAGAACAAGCACTAAATCTACAACACATCTGTCTCAAAGCTAAAATAGCAGAAATAAAGAGGCTCAAAACACAAAAGGTAACCTCCACAGAGGAACCACTTCACATTGGCTCCCCTGTCTGGGTTCTAGATGGCAACAGAAAGAAACTAGACTTGGTACACTGGGGACCAGGAAGAATCATCAAGTACAGACCAGATCACAACATCTATCTAGTAAAGTTACAAGGTGCCAAAACCCCAATTGTCAAGAAATACCACAGAACCCATCTTTGCTTCAATAAAGGAGAACACTTGACCAGACTGGTTCCAACAATTAAACAGCTCCAGGAGCATCAGGCAGCAGACTTGAAAACAAAGCCCCCTCCTGATGCACCAGAGTAACCTCTTAAGGGGAGGTGTCCAGGGTCTGGTGTACAAGCATTCTGGCTACCGCCAACCTACTTAACATCCAGCCATTGCCCAATTTGGTGCCCTTCCAATATACTGTTTGACATACCAAGAATGGTAACCAAGCAATATCACATGACTGTCCAAGTATCCAGTGACTCAAACCCATCTTGCACATGACCAACCCCTAGGTTCAATCCAAATAGATCCCTGCCACAGTCAAGCCTATATAAGTCTAAAGTATTATCCAATAAAATATTTCTTTTCTTTCTTAATTCCATATTTGAAGCTTCTCCAAAAGTCACTTCTTATCAATAGTATGAGATAGATATCAACATATACTTTGGTAATAAAAATTTCTAGATCATTTCAAAAACAAGCCTAGAATTCCAACAATCACATTCCCAATAAATCTCATTAAATCATATCCAACTTTATTCCCTTATATATGTCTACATATAAATCTAAAATATTCAAAACACTTTTCTACAGCAAATAAATATATATAAATAAATTTTTCATAAATACATTCATTCATTTATTTTTCTTTGCTTTGTTAATTTTAAAAAACATCTGATAGTATATCAAACAGAATTAAAGAAAGAACACCAATAAAAATTAACCTTAATAAATATATATTGAAAAATAATTTTTTTCATACATTAATACATGCATTCTTCTTTTCTTTGTTGATTTTTATTATACCTGACAGTATATCAATCAGAATCACAGAAGGAATGCTGATACAAATTAAACTAAATAAAAACAAACATTAAAAAATATACAAACTAAATATACAGAATTGCTAAGCCTTTAATTGATTGGCTGTGTTGAAACAGCCAGCTTGACCTGCCAGCAAGGTTCCAAGTAAGAAGGTTTGTGACTCACAATCCAATTACCTAGCCACTCAAAACTAGACTAGGAAGTCAACTCAAATTTCCAAATCCAACAACATGAACAAATTCCAATCCCCTACAGTGGATACCTTGTTTTGGCGCTTGACTCATTACCAGGATTAAGTCACCCCCTTTACCATCCCACTGTGTGATCAGCCCTATTATATTCCTGTTATCCATGACTCACATTGACTATATAATCATTATCTCTCAATAAAAAATGTAATCTAGTTTCTAAACATTTTCCCCTTATAACTCTGCTAAAACAGCACAGTTACAACAGCTGCTAGGAGAGGAACACAAGGAGAAACAAATCAGAATGGTCATAGAATTTAGTCACGGTCTGAGCTGGGAGGGTATGGGTCCCAACCTTCATCAAATCAAATAAGGCCTTGGACCCAGATGGTGTCTCCTGTCTGACAGCTTGCTTGATCCACCCAAAGACCTCCTCAATCAGGTTCAGGAATGAAAAATATGCAGGAAATGTAGTAGGCACATAAGCCCTGTAGCCAATTGCTGCTGGACAAATTACATGCCTGTATTGATCACTGAAAATTTCTTAATAATATCTTGCACCTTGTGGACCCCAACATTATCCAATACAATAATATTGATGAACCCTGGGCTATTAATTCTGAGGTGCTCCTTTACCAATCAGAGAAATTTGATGAGGGTCTCACTATTGTGGGAGCCCTTGATCATCTGTTACAGTTCAATGCCAAGGGGACCAAGAAGGACTATCATTTAGTAGATAACAGCACAAATAGATACACACTGGGATACACCATCCTTAGCACCTTTGGGCACATTGCTGTAAGCATTGTGTATGGAAGACGCAAAGGACAATTTGTTAACTTAGTAGAATTTAACTATCCTCTTGTACTTAGTGCAGTGCATGTCTTGGCTATTTAACAAGGTTTTTGATGTTTATTGGGCTATTATATCTGTACAAAGATACCCTAAGTTTTTTATGAGAATCTCAATCTTTTTATCATGTGATAGTAAAACAAAATTGAGGCCACAATCTCAGAAATAGATTTTATCATGAACTGTATATATTTAATTCAAGATGACAATTTTGGTTAATCCACTTCTTTATTGCCCATATGTGCTCCTTTTTCAAGATGGTTTACTTGTGCTTGAATTTTTCTGCAAGGAGAGCATTACTGGTTTTCAGGCATGTAATATACAGCCTATGTGCTGATTTTTCCAAAACACCAATGGTTGCTGAGGCCTTCTTGTAGTTATGTGTTCATTTTATAAGTTTAATAAGGGTTTCATGAGTGGATTTTGGGATAACCTTGAGTTTTGTTTTTTTGGAAGTAGACAACAACTCATCAGGCTCTGCCAATATAAAGGGCATATGCACCTGGCTATAAAATGCAGCATCTTTTTTAGCACCTTCTGCCCATTCACAGTTCACTAATACTGTGGCTCTTTGTTGTTGTCTTGCCCTTTTTCATCACTCATGTAAGGCTTATAAGTGGTAACTAGAACAAGATTAATGCTTTCTATGAGACTGGTGGAAATACTATTTTGGTGTTATACAGGGTTATATATGAATAACACCCTCTTAGTGGTGGTGTTGTTTATCATTTAGGTGGTGGTGACCTTGGTGGCCTTCCTAGACAGCTTTGATACTCTTGGGTTAATACTAGCTGCTTTTTTATTCTGGGTGCCCTGGATCTGTTATTGTGTTTGTGTAGCTTGGGTTTCATTGTATAACTTGGGACAACCTCCATTGTTCCCCTCATGGACTACAGCCAACCTTTTTAGCCCATGAGGGCATCCACATCTGTGGTGTACTCCTTTGGCTCCTTGGCTCTGTTGTTGCAATGTATCAGGAATTTGGATTAGTATGGTAGACTTGAACATCATTCTACTGACTGATTGGTTAAAGACAACTAATTGCCATAGAGCTACCAAGCTTACAAAAGTATCAGCTGATCTTGTTCCTAGCTTTGATTAATCAGTACTCTTATTATTAATATGAAGATTTATCCTGATCCAAAAATGGTCTTCTCATTGGACCAAACCTAAGTAATCAGGCTTTATTATTCCTGACTATAATCACAGAATGCTCATCAGCCAATTAGACTTAGGGTTCCTAAATAATAATGCAAGTTGACTACTGCCAAACATTTGCGCCTGAAGACACATTGAAACATACAATTAATATAGAAAATCAATCAGAATAATACTGCATAATGCAAAAACCCAGTTGACAGGGAACCAAAATTGCATATGAATGATTAAAAACAGTATACTGCCAAGATGCTATCAAGATAGGCTGAGGCCAGTAATCCATTGAAGTCCCATGCCAGACCGCATGGCTGCCTAACTCTGGGGGCTGAAACTAGTAGTCTGGGGAACAGATAGGCTGACTAGTAAGAGTTGGGAGCAACAGATAGCAATCTAGAAAGAGGGCTTATCCACCCTATATAAGGTGCTCTCTGACTAGAGATCAAGAATAATTATCATCCTTGAAGATAGATATTGAAGATCTCTATTGTTGTATCATTACTAGACAACGCCTAGTAGTCAGAAGAATCCAAATATAGTACTGCCATCTATTTGCAGACCAGTGTATTTCTCCTACGGACTTGGAACTCTGCCAGGCCATAGCCAAGCCTAGACCTGATTGGTAGCAAAAAGATTGTCCTCATAAAATCTATATCAATGTTGTAACTGTGCTGTTTTAGCAGAATTACAAGGGGGGAATATTTAGAAGCTAGATTTAATTGTTATTGAGAGATAGTGATTATATAGTCATTGTGAATCAAGGATAACAGGAACATGATTGTGTTGATCACACGGCTGGATGGTGAAGGGGGTGGCTTGATCCTGGTAATGAGTCAAGCGCCAAAACAAGGTATCTACCATAAAGAATCATCATCTGTTCATGTTGTTGGATTTGGTAATTTGAGTTGACTTCCTAGTCTAGTTTTGAGTGGCCAGGTAATTAGATTGTGAGTCACAAACCTTCTTACTTGGAACCTTGCTGGAAGGCTAAGCCTGCTGTTTTGACATCAACATCCCTACTAGAGTGAATTATAAAGATCTTTCCTCAAGAACAAAAAATCTTGACAGTGTTGCTCACTACAAAAACAAGCTGACATTGAAGTCAAGTCAAGGTGCTGCCTTGCCCCTTTTCCACCCCAGCTTTGTTGGTAAGTATGGGGGTTGCATGTACACCAGTGACACCAAAAAGGACACTAGTCTCCGCCTGGCTATTACACCCCACTGAGCTGTTGAGCTCCAAGATGACTGTCTCCACTTGGACCCTGCCAATGTCCCAGGATCACACCAACCCCACCAGTATTCTTTAGACAAGGTCTGTGCTATGCTAGGTGCACTCCTCCACGGTTGACAACATGAGGGGGCCTAGCAGGAGACAAAATTCACACTTTTCAGCTACAATATCAATGCTGCTGACCTCTGGACAGCATATTGCCAGTACCAGGAGGCAAACAGCATGAAGATTAGTCAGCTGTTGAATAAGGAGTAGGGGCAAGTCAAAGACTTCCTTTCTTACTTTGTTCATCCAAGCATTAAACACTTGCAGTGACTTGTTGCAAGACAAAACTTGGAACTTACCAAGCTGGGGGCTAGCTGCAATGAATTTCAGGAAGCCCACTTGGCTATAATTGACAAGATGAACGCCAGCTTTAATTCCTTACAAGATATCCTAAGAAGTCTGTTTGATACCACCAATCATGCCCACTCAGAGAGGATGAAATTGTGCAGCAGTTTAATTCTCAGGTTAGAAATATTGTTGCCAATTGCTTTAAAAGCACTGGCATATCACCGCAGTGGATCACCAACGTGACTACTCACTGTATCAGCCTGACATGAAGGGTTGACTATCTAGCTCACAATCTGAACCATATGAAGGGACTCCTAAAAGAGAAGCCCTACACTGTATGCTGGACAATGCCAACAATAGAAACACCAACCAATATAATGAGCTAGCAGCTTATGTAAACAAGCTGGTAAGTAAGATTGTCAGCATGAAAAATGGGAATTTCCCTGCCCCTCTGGGCATCACTGCCCAAGAGCTTGCCTCTGAGTCTCACAACTGTTGCCTGTACCACAACGTCTATGTGGACAGCAAAAAATCTTTAGGAGACAGTTGAAAGTGTACATGATCTTGCCAGCTTGCTTTATGAGGATCTTGAGTCTGCTTTCAATTGAGTTGCCCACCTGGGGGAAGGCTTAAAGAAGGACAAACAATGCCATTATGTGCTCACCTCTACAATTCTGATTTGGAGGAAAATCACAACAACCTACTGGAACAGTTAGTACAGGAGCGCGCAGCTAGGAAGGAGATGAAACTTAAGCTTGCTGCTATAATAAACAAGCTGGAGACACAGGCAAGCAGAGTAGGAAGTAGCAGCTCCAGCCAAGGTCTGTCTCCCCTTCCTGCATCTTCTTTAGAAAGACAGAAGACCTCCTCCCAGATTTTTTCCACAAATTTGGGTCCAAGCGCAAAAGTAGTGACTCTCAGTACACTTGTAATGTACCCATGAAAGTTGCTGCACTGCCTTCTCTCATGCCAATGTCCTTCACTAGGCTTCCTCCTATCTCTGCCAGAAGACCTATAGCCACTCCCATAGAGGAGACCTTGGTATCTGACCATAAGTTCAAACCATTGAAATTGCCTAAGTTTGATTGCAATGGGAACATTAGGACGTTTGTACACCTATTTGAGATGTCCATGAGAGGGTCATCAGATCATATGAAGACCACTGATCTCATCAATGCCTTGAACCCCACCAGTGTGGACGTCATTATGCCACGTCTACCACAAGAAGAGTGGACATACTCAGACGCCAAACAGGAGGTCATTAATTAATTTGGTAGTGAAACTAAGCTCCAGGCCAGAAAGGCGGATTTTAGCAATATTTTATTCAAGAAACATGAGACTGTTTCTGACTTTGCCGTTTAATTCTACCATGAGGCACGGATTCTCCTTGGAGCCAGGGTACTATCCAATCTTGACTGCTGCATCACCATGGGCAGAGCATTACAACCCTATTGTGAACTTGTCAACATGATTTTTTCAGTACTCAACCAATCCAATGACACACAGAAGATAACCAGCTATCTTAGCAGACTTGGTTTGCAGTTTGAGGCCCCAAACAAAGGACAGTCAGGTAAAATTTTTAACAACTATAAGGAACGCTCCCAAACTCCCAAGCCTGCTGATTTCACACCTGACTCAGATAAGGCAAAAGGAGAAAATAAGCCCTATCAAAACTCTGTTAACTGCAATAAGTGTGGAAAGCAAGGCCATTTTTCAGCAGAACACCAAGGTGGGAAGCCCAGTCCTCCTTCTGTCAATGTAGTCACATTAACAAAGCCTAAATATCAGGGAAAAGGAAAGGCAGGTCAATAATGGAATGTACTGGTCCCACCAATCCCCTCCCCATTCCAAAAGACCCTGATTGAGAATCAGCCAGTCAGCAGCCTGAGGTCAGCAAAACTGACCCCATGCCTATCAGCAAGAAGACAACACCTACCCTCACAGCACCCTTAGGCGCAACTAAGGCCATGGGACTGCCCCTTCCTGATCTATTTTTACCTGAGAAGGACTTTGAGGAGTAATTTATCCATAAGCTAGTAGCGGACAACCTGTATGTGATTCCCACCCAAGAGAGAGGCCTCCCCAGGGAAATTGACGTCAACGCAATAGAGACCATCTCTAAGCCCTACACTGCTCAAGTTCAGGAGGGATGTACTGGTTCTAACCTAAATATGTCCATCAATCTGCTGCCACTGAAAGGGGTACAGTTTTATATGCCACTGGAAACCATAGAAGTAAACTTTCCAGAAATTGGCCAAAGTCTGTGCCAGTACTTTGATACTCCAGGACCACTGGGTATCAATTTATTAAACCTTCAATCCAAATCTTACACCAAATATACTTATGAAAATATCTCTGTAAATAAGGTAAAGGTGAGGGCTATTATAGACAATGGGGCCCCAATCAACATAGTCTCAATCTGCCTAGTAAAAAGACTGGAGTGGGCAACATCAGGAGCCAGACCCAAAGTCTATGGCACCGCTGGAATTCATACTACCACTTCTGTTAGAGCATACAGTTCATTGCCAATGAGGTTTGGTTTGATTGCAGTTTTTTCACCTACCGTGGTCCTACCCAGCCAGAACTACAATTATTTATTGGTACAACATTCCTTTGCAAATATAGGGTGAAATTATACATGGAAATAGACATATTAACGCTGCTCAGCCAGACTATTCCACTATAATACTCCAAAGAAAAATTGCCCCCAAAGGAAACCAAGAGCATTCACCTGGCTTACAAGGACAAAGTAGTAGCAGTGTCCCATCAAATCAAGGGTAAATGGCTACCCACACAGATAAAGGAACACAAAGGCATTCCCCTTTGGTCAAGTTTAACCTTCACACTGCCAAGCAGTATACAGATGATCTTCAACTCTGGTCTGACTTTAGATATACCAGGAGGACTTTACGGTGAAATTCATCAGCCCTGGAGCTGCTTCCATTTTGAGTCATGTGTTGCCCCCAGAATCATCATTCCTGAGCAACAGGAAATTCATGTTCTATTGGCTAACCTACAGGAATTTGACCTAAAGATCAAGAAACACCAGGTAGTCACCTTTGTTCACCTCCTCTCTGCCGTAGAAATAGAGGAATCTCATTGCATAGGCAGCTTTCCAACATGGTACTACCAGATCAAATAGAAGCTTCTGCTTATGCAATCACCCCTTTGGCCAACCTATCCTCCTTGAAGGACAAGGAACACATGAGAGCCAGCGCGTTATTAAAAAATACCACTGCATTTTTGCAGAAGATGATTTCAATCTAGGATGTGCCACTGATGTCACACATCACATTGACACAAGTGACCAAAAACCTATTTGCCTCCTCCCCATTAGAAGGTCCAAAGCCAGTGAGGAGGTAGTGAGCAAGGAGATAAAGGAGCTTTTGGATAGGGGCATGCTTGTGCCATCTAAGAGCCCTTGGGCGTCTCCTATGCTCATAGTAAAGAAGAAAGACAGTAGCAATAGAGTTGTGATTAATTACCGTCAGCTCAATCTGATAACCAAGAAGGATTTGTAGCCTCTTCCACAAATTGATGATGCCTTTGATTGTCTAGGCATAGCCAAGTACTTTTCTGCTATGGATCTGATTTCTGGTAATTGGCAAATTGAGTTGCCGCCCAAAGAACAAGAGAAATGTGCAATAATAACCTCTCAAGGGTTATTCCAGCCAACATGCATGCCTCAGGGTCTATGTAACGCCCCAGCCACGTTCCAACAAGCCATGTATTCAATTCTTGGAGACCTCAAGCTTTCCTGTGTTCTGGTATATTTGGATGATATTAACATATTTTCCAGGACATTCAATGAACATCTGGATCACTTAGAGGCTGTATTCAAAAGCCTGGCTGACGCTAATCTAAAAATAAAGCCTCAAAAGTGCCACTTCTTTAAAGATCAGCTTGAATATCTTGGCTTTGTTGTGGATACAACTGGTTTTTGCCCTCAACCAGTAAAGGTTAAACCAATCACAAATATGAAGCTACCAGAGAGCAAAAGGGACATACAATTATTCCTAGGAATAGCAGGGTACTACCAGCGCTTTATCCTGAACTTCTCCTGCACTGGCAAGCCTCTGTTTAATCTCCTAAAAAACAGAACTACCTTTAAATAGACAACAGTGTGCCAGACTGCCTTCAATTCTCTTAGAACCAGTCTTCCATCCAGCCCAGTTCTGATGTATCCAGACTTCAGCCAGCCCTTTATTGTCCACACTGACGCATCATTGTCAGCACTGGGAGCAGTGCTATCCCAGCTCAATGATGCAGGAGCTGAGAATCCTATAGCCTACGTCAGCAGGTCCCTTGATGTTTATGAGCAAAACTACACTGTTGCATAAGGAGAATGCCTTGCCGTAATATACACCTATAAGCAGTTTAGGGTATACCTGCATAGTGTACACTTTACCGTTGTAACAGACCATACCAGTCTCAGCTGGCAACAGAATCTCTGCAAGCCAGAAGGACATCTTGCCAGATAGGCACTGAAACTCCAAGCCTTTGACTATAATATAGTCTACTGTCCTGGGGCTAGTCACCAAAATGCCAACTGCCTGTCTTGCCTACCCACTGTAGCACTGGTATTGTCCCAAGCAGACAACATATACAACAAAATGGTTAAGGCCACCTTTGAGTATGAGCCAGAAGAATTCCAGGTCATTCTGAGGGAGCTTAGAAAGGACTTCAGGTAGAGAAAAGCAAAATTTTCAAAAATATCATGAAGGTAAAAAGTACTTATTCCCTCAACCATCAGACAGGCCCAAAATCATACCCGCTGCCCACAAAGCAGTAGGTCATGGGAGATTCTGTAAGACCATTGCTCAGCTGAAGCTTCACTACTATTGGGAGTCTCTGCTATTTGACGTCAAAGAGACTCTTACTTGTTGTTCTGAGTGCCAGAATGAGAAATCATTTGTAGGCTGCCACCAGTACAAGAAAGTAGAACCAAAATTTTCTTGGCACACTGTGAGCATAGACATTGTAGGGCCGCTTTCAATGTGCGTAGGATGTCTTCAATATATCATAGTGGCCATTGAATACTCAACCAAGTGGGTCAAAGCCAAGCTAATGCAGCAAGTAAGCGCCAAGTCTACGGCCACCTTCATTTTGGAACACATAATCCACTAACATGGGAGCCCTCAGTTCATCCTCACAGACAACAGCACTAACTTTACCGCCAACGTCATTCCCAAGATGAAAAAGCTCATGGGGGTGAGGTGAGTCCTCTCCACTCCATACCGCCCTGAGTCAAATGGTATGGTAGAGAGAGTGAATAGAACATTAGTCTCTATCCTGAGAAAATTGTCAGATACTTGTACCTCAGAATGGTACCTGTTTCTGCCTGCTGTGGTCTTTGCCTACAATATATGATCCACATTACTACCAGGTTTTTGCCCTTCCAGTTAGTATATGTATGCTACCCTGCCATCCTGCTGATCCTGTACTCTGCCATGGGCAATCCTGAAGACATGACTTATCAGCAATACCTAACCAAGTTAGCAGAGATGCTAATCAAGCTTCAAGCCAAAGCTTTCTCAGAAACCTCCCTGTCCAGAACAAAGGGCCAGATAGCCAATAATGCAAAGCGCTGTCATTTGATGAAATTCAAAGTGGGAAGTCAGGTTTCATACCACAACAAGGTTGTAAGTCAATTCCATAAGTTGAATAGCTTATGGAAAGGTCCTTTTGAGGTTATATAAAAAACCTCACAGGATGCATATACTATTAAGAATCAGGAAGATGGACAACTCATAAATTGAGTACAGGACAGATTCCTTAAAACCTTCTTTTCTTTGCCTAGTATTAGCAACAATTAAACCTCACACTTTATATACAGTATAAACATAAAATATAATTTTAGACATAGGTGCTTATTGAACCACTAAGGATCTCTTTCTTGTTATTCTGGGTCCTCTTCATCCTCATCATCCTTGTCCCCGTCCTCTTCATCCTCATTATTGTCACTGGGATTCTGGCCCACTGGAGTTTACACTGCACTGCCCTTTCCTTGCCCTGAGAAGTCTATTGCTGTCTTTCAGAATGATCCCCTCTACTAACAGGGACAAAAGGGAAAGTACGGCCCCTGACAAAAAATGAGGTAGCCATCTGCAGCCACACTTGAAAAACTTCAATTGGCTGCTGGGAATATTGAACAAGTGGGAGAGAGATGGAAGCCTGTTGAGTTTCCAATTTCTAGAGCCCTGAGTCCAGAGGGAAACAGCAAGAAAGGACCATAAAATCAAGCATGAATTCTGATATGTATCAATAGACGCAAGGCAACGGAGCCTGAATGCCACCTATCTTATTGTTATACTTCTCCCAGTGTGCTTCCATATCATTGAACATCCCCATAGCAAATGAAGATCTGGCGTCAAGAGCAGGTCACTTCTCAAGGCCATCCCACAAAGAGCCAGCTTCTTGTTGCCACAATGGAGCGCTTCCCAGGCCTTTTGGGTAGCCCTGCAAATGCGGCTATCCCAAGCATCTGAATTATTGACACCCAAGGAACTGTATATCTTGATGAAAGGATCCAAAGGAAAGATCTAGATTTTAATGACATCAAGGCCAAAGCCAATAATGAGCCACAATATGAGTATGTTCACTGCACGCACTGTTGCCAGGTCAGCAAGAAGATTGATCAACTCTTGCATAGCTTCTTGCCAAGAGGGTGAGTCTTCTCCCGCATAGAACCCACTGGCAGTTTGAAAGATCCGCTTCTTCAAATCAATCTGAGAAAGCTTCTGTGTCACTACATAAAAACAACAGAGGAATAATGTCCTTTCCCAGGAACAGATTCCTTACAGAGAATCTTTCCTCTCCCAGACAGAACTTCATGAACACAGACTCTTGTGTCCCTCCAAAGGCATCATAACAATCTTGAGCTAGAGCCACAACTATTTCTTGCCCTTCTGTAGCCTGGTGGAAGCCCAAGTAGCCTGTTTAAGCAAATGTTCTTCTATTGGCCCCTCTATTGGACGTTTTCCAGAAGCAGTCACATTGCTCCCTCCTGAATGCTTTCTGTCTTCCTAAGCATTGGATGGGAAAGGGTCTTCTAGCCCAGTAAAAGCTGATTCAGAGCCTCCATCTCAAAGTCCCCGGATCAATTCTTGTCTGGCCTTATGGGAAAAGTTGTAGAACGCCTTTTGCTCCTCCTCTGACATATCTGTGATGTACTGTCAGGCGTCTGTCTTGCTGGTATAGTTTGAGTAACTTGAAGAATTATCCATACAAGAAAATGTCGGCTTCTGCAAGAATATATGGTCCAGTCTAGCCAGGGGAAATGACAGGCTTTTGGAATAGTATGGTAGACTTGCCTATCATTCTCCTGACTGATTTGTTAAAGATAGCCAATTGCCATAGAGCTACCAAGCTTACAAAAGTATCAGCTTATCTTGTTCCTGGCTTCAGGTAATCAGTACTCTTATTATTAATATGAAGATTGATCCTGATCCAACAATGATCTTCTCATTGGACCACATCTAAGTAATCAGGCTTTATGATTCCTAACTATAATCACAGGACGCTCATCAGCCAATTAGACTGAGGGTTCCTAAATAATAATGTAAGTTGACTACTGCCAAACATTTGCACATGAAGACACATTGAAACATACAATTAATATAGAAGGTCAATCAGAAGAATACTACATAATGCAAAAACCCAATTGACAGGGAACCAAACTTGCATATGCATGATTACAAACAGAATACCACCAAGACACTATCAAGATAGGCTGAGGCCAGTAATCTATTAAATCCCCATGCCAGACTGGCGTGGCTGCTTAACTCTGGGGGCTGAAATTAGTAGTCTGGGGAACAGATAGACTGACTAATAAGAGTTGGGAGCGTCAGATAGCAATCTGGCAAGAGGGCTTATCCACTCTATATAAGGTGCTCTCCTGACTAGAGATAAATAATAATTATCACCCTTGAAGATAGATATTGAAGATCTCTATTGTTGTATCATTACTAGACAACGCCTAGTAGTCAGAAGAATCCAAATATAGTGCTGCTGTCTATTTGCAGACCAGTGTATTTCTCCTAAAAACTTGGAGCTCTGCCAGGCCGTAGCCACGCCTAGACCCAATTGGTAGCAAAAAAATTTTCCTCATAAAATCTTTATCAGCATCCCTACTAGAATGAATAATAAAGATCTTTCCTCAAGACCACAAAATCTTGACACAATGTGTCAGTTTTGGTATAAAAATAAAATAAAATAGTTTATCTATATAATTTATTTGTTGTAATTTTCTTTATCTAAATTTAGTAGCATAAAAGCTTGTAGTTACTACATTTATTTCAAATCAAGTTTTAAAATTTCTATTTTTATTATTTTGGTTGTAAATATTTACTTTTAACTATATGTATTGATGAATCTAATTTTTTATTTCAATTCAAAACATACACTCAGAATATTTATTTCCATTCATGTTTTAGATTGTACATCTTAATTAGGATGAACTGGTAACAGTGTTATATATTTACTAATTTTTTGATACTTGATAATTTATTGTCTGTTTCATTTGCTATTGGAGATTGTTGTTGGATCAAGTTTTTACTTTAGTAATTGAGTTTCATGTGTTCATAAAAGCCTTTGTGATCATAGTAGTTTTGTTTTGTGACTAAAACTATTTTTTTCTAGTGATTGGGATACAGTAGTTTTAAAAGCTATGGCAAAAACCAAAAATACCTCAGATTTTAAAAAAAAATTCAGATTTGAACAAAATCCAACTATCAGGTTAAAATATACACTCTGTTAACAGGGTTTATTGGCGTTAATGGGCAAAATGAGTCAACACAGCAAAGAAGTGCTCACGCACAAAGCAAAACTATTCAAAATACAATCTGAAATACATTGATTCATAAACAAAATGGTGTGAGTTGACTTTTGGTGTAAATATGTTTACTATGTGAATTGGTGACAAAATACACCCAAGCGTGGTGAGTCAAAACTCAACCCAAAAACAAAACACAATAGCAACTCATTATGTAAACTAAATCACTCAAATGTTGTGTGCAATGAAATGTAATCAAGAATGATACCAAGATATCTAAAATAGGGCACACAATCTGAAACACAAATTTTAAAATAATTGTTTTGGGTGCTTAATTTGACATAAAATCTGGGGAAAAGGGTGGAAATTATTCTGGGTATTCTAAAATGGGTGTGGTAAAACCAAAAACAACTAATTAAGAAATAAAAAATCTATAATTGGGGTATTGGGTGGGAAAAATATTAATCAAATATCCATATTCAGATAAAAGCAAAAATTAAAATTAGGGAGCAACTGAATTTCAAATTTATTTAATATTTTATTAAATTCTCAAAATGGAAGGAACACAACAACAGAGTACTGATGGATCTGTTGTGCACCGCGGTTGCAGTTGCCCCACAGGTCAAAGAATAGACTTAGTACAACACAAGTGCCTACTCAGGAGGGAGGCAGGAGAGGAGAGTTCCATAGTGACGCTGCACTGACACAGCCGGTTCAAGAAGCACAGGCTGCTAGGGTGCAGAGCATAAACCCTCAGGTCCCAAAGCTGACCCAGAAGCCCACCAAGGTTACCACTACCAAAACAGTTAGAAAAAAGAGGTAGAGCTTACTTTGTATGTGTTCAACGTTGTGTACTGGCAAGAGTTGGTCATGTCAGCCATGCTGGAGAAGGTGAAGCCTGTAATTGATACTAGCTACAAGCCCTATGTCAGTGATGGCAACCAGGAACAGTTTAAGGAGCCTAAGTTCTACAGAACTACAGAGGGGCAGCTAGTGCTCAAAAAGGTTGCAGTCTTATACAACAAGGTACCCATGCCCTGTATTGTGCCCAATGCCAACAAGTTGATCCCCACTGCTAAAAAGCCTTCCCAGAAGCACATCTCTGATATCAAGTGAATCATCCTTCTCTGGCTCATGCAGGAATCTGATGACTACAAGACAGCCGCAGCTCTTGTTGGGGTGGATCTCAAGTACACCTCAAAGACCTTCAAAAAAGTTCACAAATACTGGCCATGTCCTTGCTGCAGAGAAATCCTTACACATTTCCACCATGCTTACCAAGGAGCACAAATGGGCAATCTGCCAGCAAATAACCTAAGATTGCCATCTTGAATTGGCAAATATGCAGGCCATAGTTAAATCTACTTTTGGGGTTGAGACCTTGATTTCCTTTTATTATCATTTGATAAAGGGATGCAGTTTTCATGGGAAAAACTTGGGGTATCCCCCTACAATAGAAACAGTCCTTCCAACATTGACGTCCATAAAAAATACGCAGAGGTTTAAACTGCCCTTAAATCCAAGGGAACGGTCAAATTTTACTAATTGACAAATTGGCATTTGCCTTGTCTATGCACAATGCATATGAGTATGTCCCAAAAGGCTCAAATGACAGGGTAGCTTGGTGTGCTGCAGTCCGCGCCACAGCCTATTCAATGGTGGCTCTCCTCAGTCCAAAAGGGATTGAACTGTATCAAATAATACTAGGATCCCATAACATCCAGACCTTCCTATCATTCCTCCAATTGGTCCAGGAGCACCTAAGGCGCACAAGCCCAGGCTTTACCAAAGTAATTGTTCTGGACAACTTTGGTCTCCATAAGGCAGCTGGTATTCTTGAGGAATTTCCAATGATTGACACTAGCATTGCATTGGGCCCCCAGAAATTGGCCACAGCAAATTTGCGCCTTCTCTTCCTCCCTGCCTATTTGCCCTTCCTAAATCCCGTTGAGGAAGTCTTTGGGTGGCTCAAGCAAGTTGTCAAGTGAGGAACCCCAACTGGGACTGAGGACCCATTTGATTTTCTGCAGGCTGGAATCCACACCCTCCCAGATACAACCATGGCCAAATTCTAGGGCCACACTGAGTTGTTCATCCCTGTGTGCCTTGCCAAACAGCCAATCAATTAAAGGCTTAGCTTGTCTAACTTTTTTCTATTCTCTGATTTACTATTTAAGATTTATTAATCATCATTTTATATTTAGAAGCTTCTAAGCCCACAATCACATTCAGCAGGATCATCAATGAAGGTCAGTAATTTATTCATCTATAATTATTTTTATTATGGCATATAAGGTTATACAAAACACTTGATACTTTATACTTGATTATGCAAATATAATTATAACACTCTTATCAAATAAATATAAAAATGAAATTAAAAAAATTAAATGTAAAAGTTATAAATTAGAAGTATATTTTATTAATATATATTAAAATGCTTTTATGAAGACCTTCTCTGGGATATATTTTGCAGATTGTTTGCTAAAATAGGAATTAGAAATTTTTATTAAAATAAAAATAATATAAATTGTAATGAAATTTATTGGAAGAGATGATTTATTAAGAGCACCTGTAGTGAGTTCTTCAGTATGTACCCACCTGGCAATGGAGGTGATGCACAACCTCCACTGCCACACTTTAGACAGTGGATACACCCTGATAAAAATATTTGTGGCGGCTGGTAAAAGGGAGTATTGTTAGGTGAGCATGCAGGAGCAGCTTTTCTGGTGAGGCTGTAAACCCATAGATTCCTGCCAGGATAAGGCGTCCTGGATTACATGGTTGACCAAGTTGTACCTGGGGGGAACCTTCTTCCTGTCTAATGAAAGCCAGTCCGGTCAATACCAAGAAGGACCCCATCTAGGTCCTCCACACTGGCACCCATTCCAAAGTAGAAGAGATACCTGAGGTAAACAACAAGATGAAGCCTTTTTCCAGCAAAGGAGTCTATAAACTCACAGAGTTTATTATACATGGCACTAATCTTCTTTTCATGCTTGGTCTTCAAGAAGATCAGTTCCATGACTGCCAGGACCCCCGTCTTGTCAGCGCTTCAGGCCAACCCAAAGTCAGCAAGGAGGATTTTTGTCTTCTTTATGCTGTTGTGTCTGCAACAGCCAATTTAAACACCTTACACCTGAAGTACTCCAACATGTAAGACAGGGTGTGCTCCAAGGGGTAGTAGAAGCAAGCATCTGCATGGGCCTGGTCCATCTCTGGTATATTCTTCAATGGGCGTGTTGCCAGGACATCCCAAACAAGCTCAATGGAGTTTACACGGTAAGCTCTACCAAGGTTAACCAGGTCCAGGTGGACCAGTTGGGCATCCTTGTAGGCAGTAGCTGCCCACTCAGATGCCCTATTGGCATGCGTCAGCCTGGCTAGCAAGTCCCTTGTCATTGGGAAGAACCCATGGATTCTGTCTTCAAGCTCTCACACAACAGGGAGGGACAAAAACAGCTGCCTAGCCACATGATTGGCGTAGTTGGCATAAACCATGGCAGGGACAAATGGGACCAGAACACGGCAGATTTCACTGTTTATGTTTTCTAAAAAAACAGTAAAGTGTTTACATATTTTTATTGATTTTAATTTTTTATGTTACCTTTGCGTGTTTCCTCCTTGCTGGCAGCTTCAGCAGGCTTAGCCATTCTTGGTGCAAGCAATTGGGCTGGCAATTCTGTGTCCTTGGTTCTGGCTTGCTTGGCTAGCTGCCTTGAGATGCGCATAAATCTCAGGGTCATTGACCCAGACAGACGGTGCAGAGAGGGCAAAGGACTTGAATTGAAGGCCTTCCACAATGGTCTTCTGGAAATTTAAAAGGTGTTACATTGCTGTTTTGGAGGTTTCTGGTATCTTGGCTATAAGTGCCTTGGCAGACACCTTGTCAGTATTGTCCCCTGTAAGGACAGCAGCCTTTAATTTTGCCTTGACCTTGCAGTCAATATCTTTGATTTTGGCAATTGCCAAGTCAAGCTCCTTTAAAAGCTTCTCCAATTCTCTAACTGATTTTTTACTAACCTTTCCATATGTTTTTATAGCTTTTATCCCAATAAAATCTGTATTATTCTGATACTATTGCCTCTTTGTTTATTCCTGTTTGTTTTCCCATTTTCTACGCTATCCCATCTTTTTACCCATTGTGTATATGTTTTAGGCTCAACTCAATATGTTTTGTTTGCTTTGTATTGGCATTGTTTCCTTAATTACCATATTATTTTTGGAACTTTGCACAGCCCCTTGTGAAAAAATTAACAAAAATTTGGTGGTTATCAAAAATTTGAATTAGAAAATTATAGGTTAATTGTGTTTAGATAAAGTTTTTACTGAACTGAATTCAAAACCTTAATGATAAAATTTAAGCCAATAAGGAGCCAAGTGATAAAGTGATTGCTGTGACATAAAGGGTTATTCAATAATTCTTTGATTCATGTGCACTAATTAATCTGATTGGCTGGTTGTTTTGCTATTGTGTGCCATTGCTGCTGTGGCAAGTTATTAGTGGACTAGTGCTCAATCAGCTGCTGGGTTAGCACTAGTCCACCAACAACTTGCCACAGCAGCAATGGCGCACAATGGCAAAACATCCAGTCAATCATATTAATTAGCGCACATGTATTAAAGAATTATTGAATAACCCTTTATGTCACAACAATCACTTTACCACTTGGCTCCTGATTGGCTTAAAGTTTATCATTAAGGTTTTGAATTCAGATCAGTAAAAACTTTATCTAAACACAATTAATCTATAATTTTCTAATTCAAATTTTTGATAACCACCAAATTATTGTTAATATTTCATGAGGGACAGTGTAAAGAGCTAAAAATACTTGCTTTCTGGATCTAGATACACCACATAGGAAACATGATTTACAGGGAAAAACTGAACATAAATAATACAAGAAACTAAAAACAAAGAAAAAATGAACATCAACATTGAAAATAAAGATAGCACAAATAGAAAATGTTTGGTCACATGGAGTTTATTGGGAGTGGAGAAGAGTGATGCCTAGTAGGCAGAATAGCGCAGGAAGGAAGATGTAGAGGCAGTGCTGGCCTGGGGGGTCTAGGATTGGGTGGGTGGGGCTGGAAGGTGGGGATAGTGATGACAGGGGTAGTGTCAGGATGATTTTGCGTGATGGCTGCCATATACTGCTTTTCATATTCCTTGTCTTAAATTGCCTTTATTGGCTGGTAGGTGGCTGTGGTACAGGGTGGGAGTGCTTATCCTTGCGTTATTGAACCCCATGTTTACATGGAAGACAATTTGGTCAATCAAGTCAGCAACTATTTGGTGATCAAAGAGAGAATTGTGGTCAAGGACCCCAAGATAGATGTCATTGAAAGTCTGAAGGTGGCACTCCCGGAGTGTATCTCAAAGATTAAAGAACACAAATTCAGCCAAATAGATGTCTGTGTGACAAGCGGGGTAGACTGAGACCTGGTGCCCGCGTCCCTGTATGGCCTCAAGTGTCAGGGCCCAGAAACCCTGGACAATCAGCTGGCCTTCCTAGAGGCAAAAAACCCCAAAGATTGGGAACCCCTACCAAGTATTCCCCAGAGTGAGAAAACCCCCCTTTCAACTAACAAATAGCCTGGGTTTTGGGAGGAACATGAGCCTCTCAAATCCCTGGTTTTGATTCCATTATCAAATTTGGGCCTCTCAACTATTGGGAAATGGTACATTGGGAGCGCAATTGTTTGACTGCGCAGTCAGGTGCTCAATTGCTTGTGGGATCTATAAATAACTGTGGCACCTTGGCATGCTGCAGTTCAAGAAAGGTTCATGTTATACCAACTAATGAGCACCCACCCCCTGGTCCAAGTACGCAAACTCCAGTGAAAATTTTAAGTTTAACTACAATTGATGCCATCAGTTCTCTGGTGGCACTAAAAGCCTCAAAATCACCATTAATTATAAATAGTGAGGAGGAGAAGCCCTCCTCACTATTGACATCTTAAATAAACGACTTTATGCTCAGGATCCCTTATTTTCTTGCAAGAGCTATCTACTTTTGCACCAATATAACTATTCTGTTTGCATTTATTTGTATCTCCACTACACTTTACAACCTCACACATCTGCTCCTCCTGGCCATCAAGAGTGATCATTTTGCCCTCCACACTAAGATTCCTCCTACTCCCCCTGCCAACTGTACCTCCTGCCCAGGACTTCAGTAAGTTGGGTTTTGTCTATATCACAGTATTGGGGCTGGCCAACCAGGTTGCTCCCCATACTGGGAGTTGGTATTCCCTTTGCTACTGCAGTCAACTAACTGGTCAGAATTGCGCCTATTGTGTAATTGGCCTTCCAGGCCCGGCCTGTCTCCCCTATATGAGCCCAGCTGGACTCTGGTATGGGCCATAACATCAAGGGCAGTGGAGCTACTCTTCATCTGGTGGCTCTGGAAACCCTGTTTAAGGGAATTTGAGCTATACCAGGAATCAAGTAATCCACCAAGGATGTGGCTGTACTTTTAGCCATTGGTAAAATCTGGTTTTGTCCAATAGTAGACAAAACCCTTGGCTGAAACAGCCAGAAATGCACCAATGAGCTTCCCCTTCTTGACCTTCTTCCTCCTTTTTTGGGTAGTGGCTCTTCCTTGGGCACCAAAATTATCAAAAGCTATTGATAGCTTGTAATAGGAAATGAACATGATGTCATATGAAAGACTAGTCAAGCATTGGACCAGGGTTGATTCAATGGCCTGATCATATGGGGAATCTTCAGTGCCATCCTATTAGTTGCTGGCAACATTGGTAAGAATCTGTATTGAAGCCATCTTTTCATACATCCAGAGCTGCACCATGTGCTCAGACACCCAAATGCCATGGTGCTCAAGTTGCTTCCAGACCTGTGTCAAGGGAAGCTTAGGGTTCTGCTGAAGGAGGTCAAGCATTATTGGGTATGCCTTGTTGATTTGGGACTTGGGAGCCTTCTTGAGCTTCTTAGCTGTCCTAATCAGATTCCACCTGTTCATCAGGTTGTTGAATTCCCGCATGATGGTAGCCCAGGTGAATTTCAATTGGCTGGTTATCTGATCACAGGACAGACCCTGTAGGTTCAGTGCCACAATTTCCTGGAGAATTTGGACAGTAATGATTCTACGTTTGGGGCGCTGGGCTGCAGGAGCTGAAGCCTGATTGGCTGTAGGGGGCAGGTTGGCTGGTGGCAGGAAGTTGTTCTAAATCAAGGTAGCTATCCTGATTGGTTGGTTGACGGGCAGCTTGTGCGGGGGCGGGTACAGGAGCGGGGCAGAGCAAGACACTAAGTGACTACTGAACAAGTCAAAGCCATATGGGTTGGGGGCAGGTACAGATCAGCTTCCTTGTTACCTGCCTCAAAGGCATGGGTGTAAACTGGTGCCTCCACGTTCTGAGCCTTGCCTCCATTGAAGCTGGCTTGGCTGCTGCTGGATTGATTGCTGATGCTATCAAATATGTTGCTAGTAAAAACCATTCTAAAAAACCTAGGATAAATTCACTAAAAGTAGAAGTTTAAATTATATGATTTATTTTTATTGTAATCATCATTCTATATTTGGAAGGTACTCAAAACAATTACATACAAATCTGGAGTCATGAAAATGAATAAAATAACTCTGTTCCTAATTTAGATAGCTGTTGATTGGTTGTTAAACTGTTATTTTTCTATTTTAGGCTGCTCATACTACACATCTTGTGCAACTTCATTTTGTTTTGTGTTTGTGGAATCTTGCTTCTAGATTGCCCAAATTTTGTTTCATTTTAGTCCTTATGTTGGTGCCTCATATGAATCCTGCTTGAATTATAATATACTCCGGAATAGCATCCATCCATCTCACTTGTTGCATCAGTTCATTTTGTTTGTGGTTTGAGCTACGCCACTTGATATTTGATATAATTTCTTATAATGGGCTGGTAAAATTTTGTTTTTGGTTTGGCAGTTCATTTATTAACCAAAAATATTTGAATTATTTGAATCCTGAATCACACACAAGTTTGATTTTGTTCAAATCTGAAATCATTTGGTTTAAAGCTGAGGTATTTTTGGTTGTTGCCATAACTTTTAAAACTACTATATTTGCTGTTAAATCATCATACATTTGTTCCCAGTTTATATAGGTTGTTGTGTACCTGAACATTTTTGCCTATTGGCGCGCATTTTCTATGAAATTAGCTTCTATTTCTATCTAAAAAGTTGAAACTTGTTGCATGACTGAACCTATGCATCCTTAATTGAGCAATTTTTGTTCATCTCAACAGGTTTGAAAAATACTCTACTGCTGGCTTAGTAAAAAAGGCTTCCTTGCTTGAAATCAATATGTAATACTGGGTGGAGTGCAGAGACCTGGTTCTTGTAAAGTGGGTTCCTGACAATGAGCTTACCAGGGCTTCCTGTAATTAATCATCTGATTGGTGTACTTTCAACACTGGACAAACTAAAATCCTCTGAAAGGGGTTTGATTGAGAGCACATTGTCTGGATAAAGAGCTTGGGTGGTGCAAGAATTATGGTTTTTAAATTGTTATGGCAGTTGATGACACTTTCTTTTTAATAAACACATTAATTTCAGTATCACAAAAAAGTAGCCCAGACTCAGATAAAGTATCTGAGACTGAGCCCGCAGATTTAGACAGATTTGTCTCTTTGAGCCTCTCTTCAGCTTTTTTAGTGGCAATCACTTCCACTAATTGAGACCTCAAGTGTTCCAGCCCATACCAGAGTCCAGCTGGGCTCCCATAGGGGAGGCAGGCCAGGCCTGGAAAGCCATGTACACAATAGGCACAATGCAGATCAGGTAGTTGACTGCAGTGGCTAGGGGGCACCAACTCCCAGTATGGGGCACAACCTGGTTGTCCAGACCTAATACTGTGATTTAGACAAACCCCAAATTGCTGAAGTCCTGGGCAGGAGGCACATAGAGTAGGGGGAGCATCAGGAATCTCCTTCATAGTAGGCAGGAGATCCAGATAGTGGGGGTGGTAATACTCCAAGTCAAGAGCACGGGATGGATTGACTGAGATAGCAGGAGTATAACCAGGAGGATATGGGTAGGCAAGATTATATTGTGTTATGGATTCCCAAATAGATGCAAAGAGAATAATTGAATTAGAGCAAAAATAGACAATTCCTGCAATAAGATAATAATTTCTGGGCATAAAATTGCTTTATTAAGATTTCAACAGTGAGGAGGGTGCTGCAACTGAACCAATGAGGATTCAGTATTTGAATTGGGGAAGATAACAGTCCAATAGAAAGGACAGGAATAATAATGAGGTATTGTTTATTGTAGAATATTGTGATTACTATAATTTATGGGGAAAGCCACACAGCCACAAGGGGGTGGCATGGTGGCATGTTCCATGTAAGGATTGAAGCCAAGGAATAACTTGTGCAGGGATCAGCAGGTCAAATTAGTAGTGCTCCTAATTAGAAAAAAGTGCTGCAATTTGATATTGCCATCAGATTGATTCATGTTGTTAGATACGTCAAGGGGTGACTCATTGAGCACCCCCTGTGTATTGTAAGATATGTTGGTAGGAAAGTCTGGAAACTTGGTTGCACATCCCCCTTGCCCCCTGCTTGTTGTCAGACACCAGGATTGGAGTCTGCAGAAGATCTGGGAAAGTCTGCACAAACAACTTTTGTGTGGGGATGGTGCAGCAGGGGTGCAAGCAATTGTGGTGGAGCTTCTTGGTGTTTTCTTGGGCATCCTAAAGCTGATAGGTATGGTTGTCATAGACTGCAGCTATCTTGAAGGGCCCTAGATGGTTAGGTTCCAACTTGTCAAATTGGGGTTGAGGGTGTAAATGGAGTCACCTATAATGTACCTGGCTTCAAGGTTCTTTGTCCCTCCTGCAATCTGCTTGTGTTCAATTTCCTGGGCTTTGGTAAGCCATTGATCCAGGGATGGGGTTGTTACTAGGGGATGTTTGTCCGGAACCTTAGACCATAGCTTTCCCTGTTCAACTCCTGTCAGACTGTCAGACGTTCCAAAGGCCAAAGCGCTGGGGCTGAACTCAGTGCCTTGGTTGATTATTGCTTGTAAAATAAGCAGAGCGGTGGGCAAGTGTTCAGTCCATGCAGTATTAGGGCGCTCCTGTGAGAGCTTGACAATCAGTTGGACCAGTGAGCCATTTAATTTCTCTACGCGTCCATTGGCTTGCAGATGATAGGGGTGGTAACTAGGGTTGCTTTGGCCAAGCCCTGGGCAGCCGCGGCCAGTTTCTGGCTCCTGGCCACTGTTATCAAATATTTATTTAAGACTGATTAAATATTTAGTAAATCCGTTTTAGCTGTAGCGGCCTTGAGCCAAAAGCCAGCCAGAGTTGAGCCAAAGCATCCCTAGTGGTAACTATCTGTTGTAGGGCATTCTTGGCACAGTACGCCTTCATGACCTGTCCAACAAGTTTGGGTCCATCATCTGTGATGAGACATTTGGGCCGCCTAAAGCGGGCCACAATCTCCTTGCCAATGAAGCAGGTGATGATGGTGGCAGTGTGGTTAGTTGTTGCTCAGGCCACTGGCCAGCAAGTGAAGTAGTCAATGGCAGTTATGATGTATTTCTTTCCCAGTCTGTCTTCAGGGAGGGGCCCAACCACATCAAGGGCCCACTGCTCAAAGGGTTCCATGGCCTTGATGGTCAGGACAGACTTGGGGAATGCAGGGTTGGATGTATTCTTTTTGCACAGCACACATGTTTTGAGGAGATCCAAGATATCTTGGCACATACACAGCCACTAAAACTTTTGTTTCATTATCTTGAAGAGGTTGTGTCCTCTGATGTGACCCAATGTGACCCAATGTGCAGTGGTAATGCAACATTGTGTCATCTTGTTGTGTGGTGGGGATGTAAGACGTCTTTTCACCTGTCTCTGCCCGGCAGCAAACATTGCCAGCATTGGTGTTGAACTGACTTTCATTGTCCTTCAGCTTGGAGATAGTTACTGAGTTAAGTCCTTTGTAGCAAGTTGCTTCAGGACGGAGGTACAACATTGGCCAGTTGGGATCCAAGCCATCATCCCCGGTGATGAACGCTACATAGAGCCGTGAGAGAGTGTCAGCTGTGACAAGTTCCTTCCCAGGTTTGTACTCAATGCGCAACTGATAGGGGGATAGACACTCAACCCAGCCTTCTTGGCGGCGTGTCAAGTTGGACTGCGTGTTAAAGTACTGGAGTGACTTGTGATCTGTCAGGATGCAGGGCAGAAAGTTTGCCCCTTTCAGGTAATAGCGCCATTTCTCAACGCAGTGCACAATTGCTGCCAACTCTTTATTGTGTAAAGGGTAATGTTGCTCTTAGTCAGTGAGCTTCCTGGACTTGTATGCCATGGGGAGGAATACGCCTTCATCAGTTTCTACCTGTAATGCGCCCCCTATGGCTCTGTCAGAGGCATCAGTCTTGAGTTTGTATTGGCAGTTCCAATTGGGGAATTGCAATACAGGCACAGTTTTAAGTCTCTGCTTCAACGTCTTGAAGGTTTGATCTCTGGAAGGGGTACAGTGGAAGCTCTGTTTAGTGTTCAGGAGCTTGGTGAGAGGTGCAATAAGTTCTCCACAATTGGGGTTGAATTTACGCATGTAGGCAACCATGCCCAATAAGATACACACCTGGCCAACATCAGCAGGAGGTGGCATGCTTGTGATTGCCTTGATTTTGGTAGGGTTGGGCTTTATCCCTTGATCAGAGATGGTGTGCCCAAGGAACAGCAACTCTGACTTGAGAAACTTACGTTTGGAGGGTTTAGCTTTTAGCTGGTTTTTTCAAATTGTGTCAAGGACAGCACGGTGGTGTTGGAGGTGCGTAGTTTGATCTTGAATGAAGGCAATAATGTTGTCAAGGTACACAACAACACACTTTCCAATCAATTCCTCAAATGCTTTGTTCATCAACATGACAAAGGTGGAAGGAGTGTTGGTCATTCCAAAGTTCATGACCCAACACTTAAACAACCAGTAGCATGTGCAGAAGGCAGTTTTTGCCTCATCCCCTGGTGCAATGCAGACCTGGTTGTATCCCGCAGTGAGATCAATCTTGCTAAAGACCTTTTCATCTGCAAGTGTGTCAAACAGGTTGTCAATCAACGGCAGGGGGTACTTATTTTTAACTGTCACCTCATTTAGGGCGCGGTAATCTGTGACCAGGAAAAGGGACCTGTCTTTCTTGGCTACAAAGAAGACAGCCGCCCTGTATGGAGAGAGCAAGGGAAAATGAAGCCCTTGTCAAGCGCATCCACAAGGTGCTGGTGGAGGGTCTCATCTTCTTTTGGTGTGAGACGGTATAAGGAACATTGTTGTGAATACCGCTATTCACCATGCATTAATTTTGCCTTCAGTGGGCCATTTCAAATACAAATCTCTCGCTTTTGCTTTTGCCTCTTGAAATGAGTTGATGACTGAATCAGGAAATACAATTGTTTGGTTTCTTGATCCTGCGCAACTCACTCACCCCACTCAGGCTGGTGGCAAGTGATCCTACCGTCCTAGTAGTGTTTTGTGGTATTTCTAACCACTATATATTCCATTTCATATTTACCAATAAAAATTAGGCTATTCACATTTTTGTCTTTGTGTCTTCAGTACTTCTGCGCCTCTCTCTAGCCATGACTAGTAGAGATTATTCATCCAGGGCCGCAAGGTAAATGCAATTGCCTTCCCTGTCATCTAACCAAGACTTAGTAAGAATTCAATCCTAAGGTTAGGATTTCCTGTTGTGTGTCTGTGCTGCGCCTCAGAACACAACAAAAATGGTGCTCACTACAGGGGCTGTAAACCCCTTGGTTATCCCTTTTGCATCCACATGTTCAGGTCCTTTGCCTCCGCCTATACAAGAGCCAACTTCACCTGAAATTACTAGCCCTCCTATTGAGGAAGATATTGCCAAACCACTTATTACCCCTACTATACTGAACCTTGGGAATGGTCCCTGCCTAGTTGCTTACCCCATGGGTAACCCTGACTTAGAACAAGTCATGGCAGTAGTCCTTGGGATAGCCCGTGAAGGAGCCATCACTTGCCTTCAGCTGCAGTTCAGTCAAGTGGAATACTATGAATTGATTGTGGCTCCTCAAATTCCACAGCATCTCCTCTCAGCGGCTGGCTCCTCTGTGCACTTACTATTGTCCTTTGTGCAGCCTGCCTTGGCCCACCATCAAATGTTGTTGGGGCTCCACGTCCAAGAAATCTTGTCTCTACAAGCAGCGGTTACTCATCACTGGGACCAGTTTGCTGCCTACCAACAGTGGGTCCATTCCCTGTTTTCTTTGGTATCTGATAACCAGTGCAATTCTGTTACCTCCCAGACCTTTTTGGTTAATTCTATCAAACAAATGTGCCAGTCTATCCCCAAATACATGAGAGAGCGTCTACACAAGTTTCACCAGCTAGAACAACTCTGGCAAACTCAAGTAGATTACACCTTAAACGCTTATCTCACTGATTTTGAACAACTTGTGTAACAGCTCAATGCATTCAGCACATATTCCTTTGAGCAACTACAGCAGGTAGCAGAATTTGCTGCCAACCGCCTTAATGACCTCAGTACAGTGTTTGGTCAAGAGAGAGCTGCCACTGCTGCTGATATAGCCAAACTCCAGAGTCAAGTAGATGAATTATCTACACCCAAGCCAGATTGTCCGCCCTCTTCCCCTTCTGATGACCTAGTGGATCAAGAGCAGAGAATATGGGACGCCATTTGAGAACTATGTTTGACTACTTGCAGTCAAGGACGGCCTAGCAAAGCCCCTCAACCTGACCCCCAGGTGCTTGAGTTGACTGCCCAAGTTGCTGAGCTACAGCAAGAGCTTGCTGCCCTACGCAAGATGATGGAAACTGCTGCTAGTCCAGTTGGGGCTGTTGACAAGGATGGTTGTTGCCCTGGCTTACCAGGAGCCCCTTGACTCCAAAGCGCTAGTGAGCTGATTGCCCTAGCTAACAAGGTTGATCATTTGAAGTGAGACCATACTGAGCTGGATAGAGATGTACAAGAGATGAGTGAATTGATTGACTCTGTGAACAACAGGTTTGCCCCTTGCCTCTCAGTGGGGCCATCCCTTACTTCTTGACTGGCTGAGCTCTCCACAGTAGTGACCACCCAAGGTCAACGCCTAGATGCTACTGCACAACAGACCACTCAAGCTGTCAACACAGGTGCCCGCGCTGTTGAGAGACTGACTACCCTCAAAGAGAGTGTTTGTCAGCTATGGGCTAGACAGCCCCCCTCTGAATCCAAAGCAGAGTTTTCCCGCGTATAAAAGTGCTCAATAGCAGCAAAGGTGGCCCAACTCCTGAAGCACACTTCAAGCCTACCTTTAAGCAAGTCTTTGATCCCAAAACCTCAACCATTGCAGCTTTCCTAACTATCAATGAAACTGCCATGATACAAGCATCAGATGAGGTTAAGAAGGAACATATTTTGACCTGTCTACACCTGACTTGCCAGGAGGTGGTGGTGCCTGAACTACCCACCATTGAGACATGGGAAGATATGAAGCAGCTTCTGATTGACAAGTTTGGTGGTGACCTTAGCCTGTGAGTAAAAAATGACGCTTTTATGCACATTGCTTTCAAGCCTAAAGAGACGCTAGCTGAGTTTGCAGACAAATTCTATATGGAAGGACAGCAACTGATAACAAGCAGACAATTGACAGCCCATGAAGCTTACATGGCTTGTGCTTAAGCCCTCAAAGCTAACCAACTTCTGTGCCTTCACTTCAAAGCCCATAAGTCTATGCTCTCTTCTATGAAGAGCATAAAGACGTTGTTGCAAGATATGCATCTTACCCACTCTGGTGCTATTGTCAGGAAAAGTTGATCTGCTTCTACCTCTGGTTCATCTTCCTGTGGTCCTCTCATTCTTACTAGGAATTCACAGAATCCTCTTTGATGCCAAGGCTGCCATAACTGTGGTAAGATAGGTCATCATTCTTGAGTCTGCACCAATCTGCGGGTTGAAGGAGCTGATCCAAAGGAACAGGCGGTAAAAGAGCAGTCAACCTAGAGGCTGAGACGCTCTTGGTTGACAATTCCTCTCAGTCTCTTTCAATCCCTCCCTCTATATCTGACTCTGAGCCTGCTGATAATGAGGCTCCTCCTATCCTCCTCTTGTTCACCAATATCTCTGACAGCTCTGACCTGGATGAATCTGATACTGCCGACACTGACGCATATGGGTACTCTGTCCTGGCTATTCCTGAAACCATTACAGTCTCCTATAAGTTACGCTTGGGAAAGACTACAACTATCGCTAAGCCTTTGCCTGAAGCCAAAGAAATTGTCTTTCTCCCTTACCTCACTCAGGCTAAGTGATCCCCTGTGCTAGTGGAGTTGTCAGAAGAAGCTGCTGAGGTTGCTGACGCTGTCTTCAAGAATGTATCTGTTTTGCTCCCTCTCCAAACTGTTTATAAGGAGTTCCCAGGATTAAGATGCATGATTGAGAAGTGGGATAAGGAACTAGCAGAGGCTCAAGATATCTTGGCTGTCCTTCCACCCTTTGGTTGGACTACCATTTGAGTAGAGATATCCATTCAAAAAGTGAAGATCAAGGCTGTTCTAGACACTGGCTTGCCAGTCAACGTTGTCTCCTCTAAGCTTGTGAAGAAACTCAAACTTGCCCCTGACCTTAATTATCACCAGTTGTATGGCATGGTTGGACTGTCTATGACCCGCGCCATAGGGGCGTACTCTGCTCTACCCATGCAGTTTGGCAAGCTTCTCCTAGCTGCGCCAGCCGTTGTCTTGGAAAACAAGAGTTACAATCTCTTATTTGGCACTCAATTCCTTATGGAATATAATGGGGTAATCAACTTGAAATATGGTTACCACTCTATTCTGGGATACAAAGTCCCTCTGATCTTTGTAGAGCCAGTTAAAGTTCCCGGGAAACGTTTCAAGACATGTGCCTTGGAATATCCTACTGGGGTTTTCAACCTCAAATATTGCACCCACTCTTCAAACATGAAATGTCCAACCCATGGCTTGTCTTGCGTCTAAAGGGATCCCTCTCCTAGCCACATCTGCTGTCACCATCCCCCCTGGCTCCCAGGCCATCCTAGACTCCCAGATATCATATGAACTACCTGAACAAACCTTCTTGGAGTTGTACTCTCCCCCCTTGTTAGGATGCAATGAACCTTATCTCTGTCCTGGGATCCTAGATGTCTCCCATAAGGACCCTTTTCAATTGTTGGTAGCCAACCTGACTGCACTCCCCATGACCGTGTCTAGGGGGCAGATTGTCAGATATGGTAAGTTGTTGAGCGCTCCTGATGTCCTGACTCTTCATCCCTTTGGCACATTCCAAGATTTTAAACTACCTGAGGATGAACCCCAAGTTCTATCCTTGTTCACTGCGCAAGACTTTTCACAGCTGTCCCTGGTTCAGCAGAAAGAGGTGCTAGACTTGCTAGACCAATTTTCTGACATCTTTGCAAAGGACAGTACCAACTATAGGTTAGCCAAAGGTGTTATCCATCAGATTAACACTGGTGACACTCCTCCCTTCCGTGCTAAACCATATTGCTGCAGCTGTGTAGAGGACGCCCAGGTATCTAAGGAGCTCAAACAACTATTGAACTCTGGGCTGCTGGCACCTTCCCAAAGTCCTTGGGCATCCCCACTACTAATCTTAAAGAAGAAAGATGGAGGTCATTGTATTGTGATGGACTACCACCAATTGAACTCTTTGACCAAGAAGGACTCATACCCCTTGCTGCATATTGATGATGCTCTCTGACGTCTTGGAGACTCTAAGTTTTTCTCTGCAATGAATCTGGCATCTGGATACTGGCAAGTTGATCTGTTGCCCAAGGATTTCCAAAAAGCCACACTCATTACATCTGAAGGGCTTTTTGAGCCTACTTGCATGGCACAGGGACTCTGCAATGCCCCAGCCACCTTCCAAAGGGCCATGGACTCCATTCTCTGTGACTTAAAGTTATTGTGCGTCCTATTATACTTGGATGATATAATGGTTTTCAGTGCTACCTTCATCAACTACCTGGCTCATCTCAAAGAGGTGTTCCTAAAGATTTGGGAAGCTGGCCTCAAACTAAAACCTTCCAAGTGCGCCTTCTTCAAAGAGCGTCTTGAATTCTTGGGCCATGAAGTAACACAGACAGGGATTTTCCCAATGACTAAGAAGGTTGAAGCCATTGACAAAATGTTTCCGCCCACCAACCTGCAAGAGGTACAAGTCTTTCTAGGGATGATGGGCTACTATAGACAGTTTATTCCTGACTTTGCTAATACTAATGAACCTCTAGTCCAGCTGTTACATAATGTCCCTTTTGAATGGACTGCCAGTCAGCAGCAAGCCTTTGAGACCCTTAAGCAAAAACTCAAAGAGGCGTTAATCCTAGTGTATCCTGACTAAAATAAGGAGTTCATCTTGTACACCAACACTAGTGATCTTGCTATTGGGGCTATTCTGGACCAACTAGATGACAAGGGTGTAAACCATCCTGTGGCTTACACTTCCTGCATGCTAAACAAACATTAGAAGAACTATAGTTTCACAGAGAAGGAGTGTCTTGCTGTGTTGCACGCAGTCAAGAAGTTTTGTCACTACATATATGGTACCCACTTCACAGTTGTCACTGACCAAGCTTTGCTTAAATGATTACAACAGTTTAAGGAGCCTGAAGGGCGCCTAGTTAGATGGGCTCTACGTATACAAGGATACAACTTCACTGTTCCCCATTGCCCTGGGATTAAACACCAGAACGCTGATGGGCTCTCCAGAATGCCCATTCTTGCTTTGCATCCTGCAGAGGCTGACCAGTTATACAAACTAATTGGGTACCCTTCTTCTTGGGAAAGTGAGACATAAGAGGTACAACTGGTCTTGTCCAAGCTATCCAAAGATACCCTCATACACGACAATCAGCTCTTCAAGAAGGTACAAGACCAGTATCTGCCTTATGTACAACCCAGTCTTTGCCTCCCGTTGGTGTCGCAAGCTCATAAAGAGACTGGGCATAGAGGCATTAACAAGACCTTTGACTGGCTTCAAAAGAATTGCTTCTGGGAGAAACTTTGCCTGCTGATCCCAGATGTCATATCTAGCTGCCACAACTGCCAGCTGCAGAGGCCTCAAGCTGCTGCCCACAAGTTCAAATTAGTCCCCCCGCAACATTCCTTTCACACTGTCAGCATTGACGCAGTAGGTCCTCTCCCCTGCTCATGTTCTGGGTGTTGCTTTATTCTGATTGCAGTTGATCACTTCAGCAAGTGGGTAGAGGCTTGCCCTAAAAAAGACATCACGGCTAAGACAACTTCTGCCTTCCTGTTACAAGATGTTTTCTACCACCATGGCTGTCCTCAAGTGTTGCTCTCCAATAATGGGACTAACTTTAATGCCAAGCTGATAACCTCTGTTGTCAAATCTTTGGGGTCCCACCAGTCTTTCTCTGCCCCCTACAACCCTTCTATCAATGGGGCCGTCAAGCGTGCAAATTTAACACTGGTCTCCATCATGAGAAAACTCACCTACTCTGACGCTGCTAATTGGGACCTATACTTACCTGCTGCTCTCTTTGTGTAATGCCTTGGTAAACATCATGTCACTGGGTACTCCCCCTTTGCTATGCTGTATGGGCAAGAGGCTACTACCCCATTGCTCTTGGGGGGCCCCTGCTTTCCTCTGATAAGGCCATGAATCCTGACAACCACATTAAGGATCTAGTCAACTGCATCATTGACATACAGGCCACTGCCTACACTTCTGCATACAAGACTAAGATTCTTGAACTTTCTCCTAATAATGCTGAATGCTCCCCCTTGCCTGAATTTGATGTTGGCAACCATGTTCTTTACTACCAACATAGAGTAGGTGGACGCGCACATAAGCTGGACACTCTGTGGATTGACCCTTTGGAAGTGACCTTCAAACAATGGTCTGAGTACACTGTGAAGCTCCTCTCCAGTGGTTGTCCTTTTGCTCAAGTGCATTCCAAGTTCCTCTGCAAGTACCACCCCCCTAAGGCCAATCTAAAGGAGGGCAATGTTATGAATACCACTATTCACCATGTATTGATTTCACTTTTGGTGAGCCATTTCAAAGACAAATCTCTTGCTTTTGCTTTTGCTTCTCAAATGAGTTGATGACTGAATCAGGAAATACAATTGTTCTGTTTCTTGATTCTGTGCAACTCACTTGCCCCACTCAGGCTGGCAGCAAGTGATCCTACCGTCCTGGTAGTGCTTTGTGGTATTCCTAACCACTGTATATTTTATTTCATATTCACCAATAAAAATTAGAGCTATTCACATTTTTGTCTTTGTGTCTTCAGTACTTCCACGCCTCTCTCTAGTCACAACTAGTAGAGATTATTCTTCCATGGCTGCAAGGTAATTACATAGCCTTCCCTATCATCTAACTGAGACTTAGTATGAATCCAATCCTAAGGTTAGGATTTCCTGTTGTGTGTCTGTGCTGCGCCTCAGAACATGACAAATGTGCTTTAGGTAAGTACCCTTGGAGTTGTACAGTGTGCTGGATCTCCTGGGGAAGAGGTAGTTGTTCAAGTGTTTCACTGAAAACGTCTTTATACTCCTTGAGGAGTGTGGCAAGCGCTGGTGGAGGTAAAGTGGTCAAGGGAGGGCCGCAGGTAATTCAGCATGTATAACTTTGACTGAGAATTGATTGAAGTCTAGTTTCCCCCTTGAAATTGTACAAGCATGTCTCTGTTATTCTGTTAAACACAGTATTGTGAAGTAGCTTTCTCATTTTGGCAGGATAGAACTGAAAGCTGACTCTATTTCTATTGAGGGTGATAACGGATGTATCCCAGTCAATGTAGGGACAATTGTGACAAAGCCAGTCAAGGCCAGCAATTACATTGTGGCTGAGCCCTGCCATAATTGACCCAGAGAGCTTAACCTGGATGTTCCCCATTCTTACAGATAAGGGGAATGTCTCATTAGTAATTGCCACTCTGCGGGAGTCAGCTACTTGTACTGCCTTGAATCTGCTTGGCACTTGGTCTAACTGTTGTGAATCAGCAAACGCCTGGTCCACCATAGTGTGGTCAGCCCCAGTGTCCACCAACAATTTGTGGGTATTCCCACAAAGATGGAAGAGATAAGCCAATAAGGTCGCTTTATTGAGAGAGTGGCTTACTTGAAGCATGGGGCTGTCACTATGAACCTGGAAGACGTCAAGGGTTTTAACTTTGTGTACATTATAGTTGCAGGGATTCTTTGCAAGGAGGGATTGAGAGTGAGGGTCAAGTGGGGTTGTAGAACCTCTTGTAGCTACAACCTTCAGGCTTTTCTCAGGTCCTTGATTTGTGCTATCTGGAGTTCCCCCTTGTGGGGGCAATTAATTCCATTATCCTGCTGGCAGGGCTGGCAGCGGCTTACTTGGTTGTGGGCGCTGCACAAGGTTGAGGTGGAGAATCACTTGTATGGCGGAAACCCATTGAAGCCTGATTGTTGGCCTCCACAATGGCCTTGTAACCGTCATTGATGGAGGTGCAACAACCTACGGGGACCCACTTACAGATATGGGGCTTGAGTCCATTGACTATCAGAGTCAGAAGCATGGTTTTCCTGTTGGTTACAACTTTGGGGCAGCAGCAAGAGCTTGTTGATAGGCATCAAGGTATTTGGAAACAGACCCAGTCTGTTTAATTGCTAGGAGGGGTGTTCCCACCACAATAGGCAAGAAGGTTTTACTGTAGCAGGACTTCACGGTGTCCCTGAATGCCGGCCAGGTGACCTCAATTTCTTGAATGGCCCAGTTGGTAAATCACACAGTGGTGGGCCCCATGAGGCGCCCAGACGCAGTAGCAGCCCACATGGGCTCAGGTACTTGAAAGATATAGAGATGGGTCTTGGTGGAGTGAAGCCAACTGATGATGTTGGCTCCTTCAACCCCACCTGCAAAGGATTCCAGATGGAGGTTGGGCATGCGCTGTGAAAGGTCTGACTGGGGCGGGGTGACGCTGGCGTCACGCTGTCCAAGGCAGAGTTAATTGTACGCACTTGTAATAACTAGCTGGCATTGGTAAATAATGTATCAGTTGGGGATGTCCCCCTCAGGATTGGCAGGAAGGTCTCTTGATGGGGAGTAGTCATACGGCCCATAACTTGTCTTTTCTTAGGGGGGATTTTTTTCTTTAGGTGGGTTGTGAACCTACTGCTGCTATCACTGTTGCAACTGAACCAATGAGGATTCAGTATTTGAATTGGGGAAGACAACAGTCCAATAGAAAGGACAGGAATAATGAGAATAAGGTATTGTTTATTGTAAAATATTGTGATTAATATACTATATAGGGAATGCCACACAGCCACAAGGGGGTAGTATGGTGGCATGTTTCATGTAAGGGTTGAAGCCAAGGAATAACTTGTGCAGGGATCAGCAGGTTGAATTGGTAGCGCTCCTAATTAGAAAAAAGTGCCTGCAATTTGATATTGCCATCAGATTGGTTCATGTCATTAGATACATCAAGTGGTGACTCATTGAGCACCCCCTGTGTATTGTAAGATATGTTGGCAGGCAAGCCTGGAAGCTTGGTTGCAACAAGGGCTTCTCCTCCTCATTATTTATACTTACTGATGATTTTTAGGATTTTGGTGCCACCAGAGAATTGATGGCCTCAATTGCAGTTAAACTTACAACTTTCACTGGAATTTGTGTACTTGAACTAGGGGGTGAGTGCTCATTAGTTGATATAACATGAACCTTTCTTGAACTGCAGCATGCCAAGGTGCCACAGTTATTTATAGATCCCGCAAGCAATTGAGCACCTGACTGCGCAGTCAAACAATTGCGCTCCCAATGTACCATTTCCCAATAGGTGAGATGCCCAAATTTGATAGTGGAATCAAAGCCAGGGATTCAAGGCTCGTGTGCCTCTTGAATTCTGGGCCATTTGTTAGCTGAAAGGGGGTTTTTTTTGCTCTGGGAGATACTTGGTAGGGGTTCCCAATCTGTGGGGCTTTTTGCCTCTAGGAAGGCCAGCTGATTGTCAAGGGCATTCTGGGCCCTGGCATCAAGAGCCAAACCTAGTCAGTTAGTCTTTTGGGCCTTTTTCTGGAAGCAGTGAGATTTCAAAGTTTAATCCACCACTAGGAACCCAGATAACCCCTTTTAAAAGAACTGGGTTCAATCCAGGTTTCATGGCACTAGGCAGCAGTGAAGAGTGGTTTTAAAATTAGGTTGCTTGTTTTTTGTGGCCGCCTGCAACTGCAGGAGCATCTCTGCTATTGGTTCAGGCCCTGACATAAATTTCATTTTGATTATATTCTAACTTATTTCTTCTGGCCTTTTTTCAGTTGTTTTAAAGTTTGTTTGATATCTTGGCTATGCCAGGGACCAAAAACCTTTAAATAAATCTTTTTTGAAGTAGTTTTTAGAGCTGTTGAGATAGTCAAACAAAACTGAGTGCAGAGCGCACAGAAGATGGACATAAAAAAATCTTCAGTAGATTAAATTATATCATTATATAATGTGTATTACAGTAATTTTAAAAGCTATGGCAACAACCAAAAATACCTCAGATTTAAACAAATCCAACTATCAGGTTAAAATATACACTCTGTTAACAGGGTTTATTGGTGTTAATGGGCAAAATGAGTCAACACAGCAAAGAAGTGCTCACGCACAAAGCAAAACTATTCAAAATACAATCTGAAATACATTGATTCATAAACAAAATGGTGTGAGTTGACTTTTAGTGTAAATATGTTTACTATGTGAATTGGTGACAAAATACACCCAAGCAAGGTGAGTCAAAACTCAATCCAAAAATAAAACACAATAGCAACTCACTATGTAAACAAAATCACTCAATCAGTTTGTGCAATGGATTGTAATCAAGAATGATACCAAGTTATCTAAAATAAGACACAAAATCTGAAACATAAATTTTAAAAATATTGTGTTGGTTGCTTAATTTGGCGTAAAATCTATGAAAATGGGTGAAAATTATGTTGGGTATTCTAAAATGGGCGTTTTAAAACCAAAAACAACTAATTAAGAAATAAAAAATCTATAATTGGGATATTGGGTGGGAAAAATATTAATTAAATATCCATATTCAGATTAAAGCAAAAAGTAAATTTAGGGAGTAACTTAATTGAAATTTATTTAGTATTTTATTAAATTTTAAAATGGAAGGAACACAATAACAGAGTACCAATGCACCTGTTGTGCACCTGGTTGAAGTTGCCCCACAGGTCAAAGAATAGAGTTAGTGCAACCCAAGTGCCTACTCAAGAAGGAGATGGGAGAGGAGAGTTCAATAGTGACGCTGCATTGGCACAGCTGGTTCAAGGAGCACAAGCTGCTAGGGTGCAGAGCATCAACCCTTGGGTCCCCAAGCTGACCTGGAAGCCCATCAAGGTTACCACTACCAAACCGGTTAGAAACAAGGAGGTAGAGCTTACTTTGTATGTGTTCAATGTTGTGTACTGGCAAGAGTTGGTCATGTCAGCCATGCTGGAGAAGGTGAAGCCTGTACTTGATACTAGCTATGAGCCATACATCAGCAATGGCAATCAGGAGGACATCAAAGAGCCTGAGTTCTTTCAAACTGACAAGGGACAGTTGGTGCTCAAAAAGGTTGCTGAGTTTTACATAAGGTACCCATGCCCTGTGTTGTGCCCAATGCCAACAAGTTGATCCCCACTGCTAAAAAGCCCGCCCAGAAGCGCATCCCCGACATCAAAGGCATCATCCTGCTTAAGCTAATGCAGGAATTGGGTGACTACAAGGCGGCTGCAGCCATTGTTGGAGTGGATTCCAAGTACGCCAGCAAGACCTTCAATAAGTTCATCAATACTGGTTGAGTCCTTGCCGGGGAGAAATCCTTGTGCGTGTCAACCATGCTCACCAAGGAGCACAAATGGGCAATCTGCCAGTGGATAACCCAAGATTGCCATCTTGAACTGGCAAATATACAGGCCATGATCAAATCTACTTTTGGGGTTGAGGCCTCAATTTCATTTTACTACCATCTTCTCAAGGGAATGCACTTTTCCTGGAAAAAGCTTGGGGTACCCCCTACAATTGTAATAGTCCAGCCAATATTGACGTCCAGAAAAAATACACAGAGGCGTACACTGCCCTCAAAGCCAAGGAGACAGTCAAATTTCACTATGTTGATGAATTGGCTTTTGCCTTGTCTATGTGCAATGCATATGAGTATGTCCCCAAATGCTCAAATGACATGATGGCTTGGTGTGCCGCAGTCTGCGTCACAGCCTATTCAATGGTGGCTCTCCTCGGTCCAAAGGGGGTTGAGCTGTACTAAATGATATTGGGATCTCACAATAGCCAGACCTTTCTATTGTTTCTCCAATTGGTCCAGGAGCACCTGAGGCATACAAGCTTAGGCTTCACCAACGTAATTGTGCTGGACAATGTTGGTCTCCATAAGGTAGATGATATTCTCAAGGAATTCCCAATGATTGACACTAGCATTGCATTGGGCCCCCAGCAATTGGCCACAGCAAATTTGCGCCTTCTCTTCCTCCCTGCTCATTTGCCCTTCCTAAATCCCATTGAGGAATACTTTGGGTGGCTCAAGCAAGTTATCAAGCAAGGAACCCCAACTGGGACTGAGGACCTCTTTGATTTGCTGCAGGCCAGGATCCACCCCCTCCCAGCTGCAACTGTGGCTAAATTTTATGACCACACTGATTTGTTCATCCCTGCATGCCTTGCCAAACAGCCAATCAATTAAAGGCTTAGTGTGTCCAACTTTTTTATATTCTTTAATTTACTATTCAAGATTTATTGATTATAATTTTATATTTAGATGATTCCACACCTGCAATCACATTCAGAAGGACCCTTAATAGATGTAAGTAATTTATTCATCTATAATTATTTTTATTATGGCATATAAGGTTATCCAAAACACTTGATACTTGATACTTAATTATGCAAATATAACTATAACGCTCTTATCAAATAAATATAAAAATGAAATTAAAAAATTAAATGTAAAAATTACAAATTAGAAGTATATTTTATTAACATATATTATTATGATTTTATGAAGACCTTCTCTGGAATATATTTTGCAAATCTTGTTTGCTAAAATAAACATTATAAAAATTAATTATAATAAAAATAATCTAAAGTATAAAGATTTTTATTGGTATAGAGAATAAATTAGGAGCACCTATAGTGGGTTTGGCGGTATGTACCCACCCCGCAATGGAGGTGGCGCACAACCTCCACTGCCACACTGTGAACAGTTGATACACCCTTATTGAAGTATTCTTGCCTGCTGGTAAAAGGGAGGATTGTGAGGTGGGAATGGAGGAGCAGCTTTTCTGGTGGGGCTGCAAACCCAAAGATGCCAGCCTGGACCAGGGCGTCTTGGATTTTGTGGTCAACCAAGTCATACCCAGGGGGGCCTTCTTCCCGTCCAGTGAGAGCTGGGCCTTGTCAACCCCAAGAAGGACCCTGTCTAGGTTCTCTACACTGGTGCTCATCCCAAAGAAGAAAAGACACCCAAGGTAAACAACAAGGTGAAGCCTTTGCCCAGCAAAGGCTTCAGAAAACTCACACAGTTTGTTGTATACTGTGCTTATTTTTTTCTTGTGTCTAGTTTTGAAGGTAAGATCCATTACCAAGGGGAGCCCTGTCTCATCTGCACTCCAGGCCAGCCCAAAGTCTGCCAGGAGGATCTTAGTTTTCTTGAAAGCTGTTACATCTGTAACAGCCAATTTCAACACCTTGCGCCTGAAGTTCTCCAACAGGTAAGACAGAGTGTGCTCCAAGGGGTAGTAGAAGCAAGCAGCTGCATGGGCTTAGCCCATCTCTGGTATATTCTAGAATTGGACTGTTGCCAGGACGTCCCACACCAGCTCAATGGAGTTTACACAGTAAGCTCCACCAAGGTTAACCAGGTCCAGGCGGACCAGTTGGGCATCCTTGTAGGCAGTAGCTGCCCACTCAGATGCCCCCTTGGCATGCGTCAGCTCGGCTAGCACGTCCCTTGTCATTGGGAAGAACCCATGGATTCTGTCTTCAAGCTCTTGCACAACATGGGAGACAGATACAGCTGCTTGGCCATGTGAGTGGCATAATTTGCATAAAAGGTGGGGGGACAAAAGGAACCAGGACCTGGCAGAGTTCACCTTCAATGTTTTCTAACAAAAAAAATATTTGAAAATTTTCATTAACTATGATTATTAGGTTACCTTCTACAGTCTCCTTCTTGCCCGCAGCCCCGGCCGGCTTTGCCATTCTTGGCGCAAGCAGCTGTGCAGGCATCTCAGTGTCATCCTTGCAGGCCCTCTTGGTTGGTTTAAGATGTTCATACATCTCAGGGTCGTTGGTCCAGAAGGACGGCGCAGAAAGGGTGTAGGACTTGAATTGTAAGCCATCCACAACTGTCTTCTGGATGTTAAGAAGACTCTCAATGGTCTTCTCAGGGGTGTCAGGTATTTTGGCCATAAGCGCCTTGGCCAACACCTTGTCAATTTTCTTGCCTTTGAGGATACCAGACTTCACCTTTGCTTTGACCCTGCAGTCAATTTCTTTGATATCTGCAATTGCAGAGTCAAGGTCTTTTAAAAGTTTCTCCAATTCTCTCATTGATTTTTTAATAACCTTTTCATATGTTTTTATAGCTTTCACCCCAATAAAATCTGTATTAATTCTGATACTATTACCTCTTTGTTTATTCCTGTTTTTTTTCCCATTTGCTACACTATCCCATCTTTTTACCCATTGTGTAATGTTTTACGCTCACCTAAATATGTGTTGTTTGCTTTGTGTTGGCATTTTTCTTTAATTACCATATTATTTTTGGCGCTTTGCACTGCCCCTTGTGATAATATTAACAACAATTTAGTGATCAGCTAAATTTGAATTATAAAATTATAGGTTAACTGTGTTTAGATAAAGTTGTTACTGATCCAAATTCAAAACCTTAATGATAAACTTTATGCCAATCAGGAGTCAAGTGAGAAAGTGATTATTGTGACATAAAAGGCCATTCAATAATTCTTTGATGCATGTGCGCTAATTAATATGATTGGCTGGTTGTTTTCCCATTGAGCGCCATTGCTGCTGTGGCAAGTTATTGATGGACTAGTGCTAACCCAGCAGCTGATTGGGCACTAGTCCATCAACAACTTGTCACAGCAGCCATAACGTACAATAGCAAACCATCCAGCCAATTGTATTAATTAGAGCACATGCATCAAAGAATTATTGAATGATCCTTTATGTCACAACAATCACTTTATCAATTGGCTCCTGATTGGCTTAAAGTTTATCATTAAGGTTTTGAATTTGGATCAGTAACAACTTTATCTAAACACAGTTAATCTATAATTTTCTAATTCAAATTTAGCTGATCACTAAATTGTTGTTAATATTATCACAAGGGGCAGTGCAAAGCGCAAAAAATAACTGTGTTCTGGATCTAGATACATGGCATAGTAAATATATGATTTTATAGAAATAAGCTGAACATAAAGAATAAAACCAACTATAAACAAAGAGAACATGAACAATTGAAATTCAAAATAAAGATAATACAAATAGAAAATGTTTGGCAACAGGGGGTTTATTGGGGCAGGGAAGAGTGATGCCTAGTAGGCAGAATAGCGCAGGAAGGAAGATGTAGAGGCGGTGCTGGCCTGGGGGTCTAGGATTGGGTGGGTGGGGCTGTAAGGTGGGGGGTAGGGGTAGGAGGATTGTGTGTGATGGCCGCCATATAACGCTTATCATATTCCTTGTCTGACATTGGCTGGATGGGCTGGTAGATGGCAGTGGCACGTAGTGAGAGGCGCTTATCCTTACATTATTGGTTGCCCATGTTCACATGGAAGACAATTTGGTCAAACAAGTCAGCCACCATTTGGTGATCAAAGAGAGAATTGTGGCCAAGGACCCCAAGATAGAGGTTGTTGAAAGCCTGAGGGCAGCGCTCCTGGAGTGTATCTCTAATATTAAAGAATACAACATCAGCCAGATGAATGTCTGCGTGTCCAGCAGGGTAGACTGAGGCCTGGTGCCCGCGTCCCTGGATGGCCTTGAGAGCAGTGGAGCTACCCTCCATCTGGTGGCTCAAGAAATTCTGGTGCTTGGAATTCAAGCCATCCCAGGAGTCAAGTAATCCACCAAGGATGTGGCTGTACTTGTAGCCATTGGTGAAATCTGGGTTTGTCCAATAATAGACAGAAACCTTGGCTGAAACAGCCAGGAAAGCACCAATGAATGTCTCCTTCTTGATCTTCTTCCTCCCTTTTTAGGTAGCGGCTCTTCCTTGGCCACCAAAATTTTCAAAAGCTATTGATAGCTTGTAGTAGGAGATGAACATGATGTCATCTGTTAGACTAGTCAAGCATTAGACCAGGGTTGATTCAATGGCCTGATCATATGGGAAATCTTCAGCGCCATCCTATTGGTTACCAGCAACATTGGTAAGAATCTGTATTGAAGCCATCTTTTCATACATCCAGAGCTGCACCATGTACTCAGAAACCCAAATGCCATGGTGTGCAAGCTGCTTCCAGACCTGGGTCAGGGGAATCTTGGGGTCCTTCTGAAGGAGGTCAAGCATTATTGGGTATGCCTCTGTGATTTGGGACTTGGGGGCCTTATTGAGCTTCTTGGATGTCCTGATAAGATTCCCCTTATTCATTAAGCTATTAAATTCCTGCATTATTGTGGCTTGGGTGAATTGCAATTGGGTTGCAATCTGATCCCAGTACAGACCCTGCAGGTTTAGGGCCACAATTTCCTGGAGAATTTGGGCAGTAATGATTCTACGTTTGGGGCGCTGGGCCAGGGGAGCTGAAGCCTGATTGGCTGTAGGGGGCAGGTTGGGTGATGGCAGGAAGTTGTTCTAAATCAAGGTAGCTATCCTGATTGGTTGGTTGACAGGCAGCTTGTGTGGGGATGGGTACAGGAGCAGGGGCAGAGCTAGACACTACGTGACTACTGAACAAGTCAAAGCCATATGGGTTAGGGGTCAGGTACAGGTCAGCTTCCTTGTTACCTGCCTCAAAAGCTTGGGTGTAAACAGGTGCCTCCATATTCTGAGCCTTGCCTCCATTGAAGTGGCTTGGCTGCTGCTGGATTGGTTGCTGGTGCTGTCAAAAATGTTGCTAGTAAAAACCATTGTAAATAAACCTAGGATAAAATCACTAAAAGTAGAATTTTAAAATTTTATGATTTATTTTTATTGTAATTGTCATTCTATATTTGAAAGGTTCTCAAAACCATTCCATACAAATCTGGAGCCATGAAAATGAATAAAATGCCTCTGTTCCTAATTTGAATGGCTGTGTCAGGAATGACAATTTGGATGCTCCTAAATCTCAAAATATGGAACCAGAGTCAAACCCTGGACAAAACCCTTTGCAGACCAACAGACCCATGGGCTGGGAACCCAATAATCCACTACTGATTGATAAAGTTGTTAACAGCCCACCAGGACCCAAACCCTTAGCTGTCCCACAGAATTCTGTAAGCAAACTGCCAGTGCAAGATGCCAAGAATTTCCCCAAGGTGCCAACGCCTGACACAGGTGGTTTGCTCAGCAAAATATGCAAGTTTCTCCATGAGGGCTATTTCAAATTCCCCCAAAGTCTCAGGGGAGGCACTAAACCCAAAGAGGCACCCAATACCCAAATTGACAAACAGAAGGATTTGAAGTCTTCTCATCCCAAAGCGGCCAGTGGCAAACTACCAGTGCCGAGTGCCACACTGCCATCTGAGACCCCCAATGCCAACCTGCCCAAGCCCAGAAAACCCAACCAGGTAGTGAAGCCTGGCAGTGTGGTATAAATACCTGCCAGGCCAAGATCAACCCCCATTGTCATTTTAAATAAATGTTATGAGATATTGGTTTCCCCAATTATTGCCATATTTTATTCTTGTCATCTGCCAGTTAACTCAAAGATCATCTGACCCCTTTGCCAGTCCGCCAGCTATGTACCGCCCGCCAGGTGCTCCCTTTGGTCCTGTCCATTTTACATAGTACCCCTTAAAGCCTGAGTACAAGGACTACACCGCCAACAACATACTAGCTTGGGACCCCTTGTGTCAGGGATCCAGTCTTGGGCAGCTGACCCGCTTTTTTTGGGGGTAATGTGGGCCAGGGTTTTTGCAGGCAGGGCCCACCACAAGAGAGGAGCTAACTTTAGAAGGCAGGGAGCGGACTTCCCCACCCAAGACCACGGGCCGGCAGCTGGTACAATGGTGTCTACCACCCCTGTGAGGGTGATGTACACTATACCAAAAAGCTTGCTAGTATGGTCGGTTGGGTGAGGAAGCTGGTATTGGTTTGGGTGTTACGGGCGGTTCCATGTAGATGTTATAGGCCGGGAGATAATTGAATTTTCCTCTAAATAGTTTGGGTGTAGAGAATATCCACAGGCCTTGGCGGTTATATCTAATAGTGGATTGGATGCAGGCTAACAGGTCAAATTTGAGGATTTTCTCTGGCATATAGTCCTTGTACTTGGGCTTCAAGGGATACTCAGTGAAGTGGACGGGCCCAAAGGGTACACCAGATGGACAAAAAACTGCGGGCAGTGGGGCAGGAGGGCCGGGAGATCTCAAACTGAATTGATAGACGGAAAATACAAAATACAGTAATAGCTGTATAAGCCAAAGTAACATAACCTTTATTCAAAAATGGCAATAAGTTTGGAGGGTGGGGTCCTTGGGTCTATATAGTACCCCACCTCCAAACTTAATATTTTCCATGGGGGGTCATCAGGGCGTTGGGAAAGGCAGGGCTAGTGAAATTGGGGACTTGGGTCTAAAGGCAGCAAAATGGTACTCAGCCCAGGAGTTCTTTCATTGATTGAGACTCCCAATTCAGCTACCTGATTGTCTTGCTCTAGTGTTGTGGTCATGGGGCCAGGTTGCGGGCTGGTGCCTCTTCCTTGGGTTGGCTCTTGATTGGTTGCTGGTGTAGGCTTCAAACTCATGAAGCTAATAGTTGTTGCTTTGGCGCCTCCATTAGGTGTCGTGATTGGCACTCCACTTGGTGCAATAATTTCCTTGGCTTGATCTGTTTCACTAGATGGGCCATCATCTTCAGCGTCAGCTTGCAGGGGCTTGACCCCAGAAAAATGTGGGCGGGCAGTCCCGCAGTCCATAGGCCTGGCGGCCCGGGGGGTCTAGGTTCCGGGTTCAATTCCCGCTCTTGGGCCTGGGGTTCCAGAGGAGGAGAATTATCAATCCTAACACCTTGGCCAGAACTACAGAGTTAACCAGATACAACCGAGAAGGTGCTTGGTATGTTACCAAACCCCACCTATTCAGAGATAAATACAACTTCCTTCCTGCCTACCAAATGGACATGGAACCGCCCGTCACCCCCAAACCAATGCCTGCCTCTGCCACCGAGCTCCCACTGGACCATACCAACCAGCTTTTTGGAATTGTATATATTACTCTCACAGGAGTAATAGATACTATTGTCCCCGCTGGTCTGTGGTTGTGGGTGGGCAAGTCAATGTCCTACCTCATTAAGTTAGCATCAATCTTTTGGTGGGCCCTGCCCACCCAGTCTGCAACCCGCCAGTTCCCAAATGCTAGCAAGCTGGTCAATCAGGGTTGGTTCCCTGACAGGCTGTTGATTGGCTGTTATATTGTTATTTTTCTATTTTAGGCTGCTCATACTACAAATCTTGTGTGACTCCATTTTGTTGTGTGCTTGTTGAATCTCACTTCTAGATTGCCCAAATTTTGTTTCATTTTAGTCCTTATGTTGGTGCCTCATATGAATCCCGATTGAATTATAATATACTCCGGAATAGCATCCATCCACCTCACTTGTTACATCAGTTTATTTTGTTTGTGGTTTGAACTACACTGCTTGATGTTTGATATAATTTTTTATAATGGGCTAGTAAAATTTTGTTTTTTGTTTGGCAGTTCATTTATTAACTGAAATTTTATAAATTAATTGAATCCTGAATCTCACACAACTTGGATTTTGTTCAAATCTGAAACCATTTTGTTTATATCTGAGGTATTTTTTGTTGTTGCCATAGCTTTTAAAACTACTGTATCAATTATTGATTTTTGTTTTTTTGTGTGACTTATATGTACTCTGACTTGGTTTTGTTTTTCTATCTCAGCAGATCTGAAAAGTACAGTATTAGGGGGATAAGATCATATTAAATCAGATATCAAGTAAAAAACCTTATTTTATTTCTATTTCTTCATTTCCCTTACTTATTTTTCTATATGTAGTAGAGAAAAATGATATGTATTTAATATTAAGTAGATAAAAGGTATATTTGTATGCAATTTTTAGCTAGGTGTATTATATTTAGGCATGCGTAGAAATTTTTTGAATTAAATCTTTTTAAGTCTTTTTATGATGAAATTTATTGGCAGATCCTTGATATTTTTAAAGGCTATAGCTTATTATAAGATGATATAGGACTATGAACTTTTATTGAGTATACCATTGCATATGATAGTATTTATAATTAGATGGTTTTTTTGTTCTTTTTTATCATGTCATAAATAAATTACAAAAATTTATCAACAAAACACTATCACTATTTACCTAAAAATTACTAAAATTATGATCATATTTTGTAAAAATATACTTTTTTACTTATAACTGAAGTATTATAGCTTTAAATAAGTTATGGTAAATTTTAAATTTTATGAACTAATTGTAGTTACTGTTGTAACTGTGCTGTTTTAGCAGAGTTACACAGGGAAAAATATTTAGAAGATAGATAATAATCTTTATTGTGAGATAGTGATTATATAGCTATTGTGAATCAATGGAAAGCAGGAACATGATTGGTGATCACATGGTTGGATGGCAGAAGGGGGTGGCTTGATCCTGCTAATGAGTCAAGCACCAAATTGAGGTATCCACCGTGAAGGATCATTGTCTGTTCATGTTGATGGATTTGGTAATCTGAGTTGACTTCTTAGTCTGGCTTCAAGTGACTGGGTAATTGGATTGCGGGTCACAAACCCGCTTGGTTGGAACCTTGCTGTCAGATTGAGCCTGCGGTTTTGAAACCCCCCCCCGGCTGAAGGTTGGCCTCCTCTGGAGGCAGGTTGTCAGGGATGTTGTCAGGAGCCCAGGCGCCATACTGAACCAGTTGTTGTTTGGTGGCGGGCAGGGCGGTTTCATGTTGTTTCTGTCTTGCTTTGCAGGGCCATAGGCGGTTGTGGTGTAAGGTCTTGTCTTGCTTGTGTTTCCTGAGCCCTTGCACAAGGTAAGTGTTATTGTTGTTTACCTTTAGAATGATTGCTGGTCCTACTTTTTTGGGTTGTAGTTTGCTTTTTTCAACATTCATGACCCAGACTTTGTCCCTAACTTCATGTCTTTGACAGATGGGGATGAAGGTTTTTTGTAAGTGTTCCTTTTCCTTGGCTGCTTGTTTGCTGCTGGCCTCTATTACTTGAGGATCTGAGCAAGGGGGGACTTGATTTGGAATTTCCAGTTTGGGTCCTGTCAATGCTTGAATGATATTTGGCTATATGCCATATACCAGTTCAAATGGGCTTTACCCGGTGGATCTGTTCACTTGGGTTTGGCACACAAGTAATGCAGTTGGTAGCTGCTTATACCAGTCTTCAGGTCTCCCAGCAGTGAGTTTGACTAGGGCTTGCACGGGGCTACCATTAAGCTGCTCTACGCGTCCATTGGCCTGTGGGTGGTATGGTGTTATGACAGTGTGTTTAACCCATTTTTGGAGAGATACATGTTGGTGTTTTTGGAGGACAATTCTTTGTCCCCATCAGTTATCAGGAGTTCTGGCTTTCCAACCCTGCTGATTATTTCCTTGCCAATGAATTGTCAGACATCGTTGCCGGTGTGCATTTTCACCGCTTAGGCTACTGGCCACCTTGTTGCAAAATTAATGGCTGTGATGATGTATTTTTTGTTGTTGTGATTTCCTGGCATGGGGCCCACAATGTCAAGAGCCCATACTTTGAATGGTAGTTGGGTTTGAATGGGGAGTACAGACTTAGGTGGAGTTTTGCTTTTGGTAAACTTTTTGTAGACCTCGCACTGTTCTAACACTTCCTGGACATTGCGGTATAGAGTTGGCCACCAGTCTTTATGTTTTAGAAATTTGTATAGATTTTGGCTCTTAGTATGTCTGAGATCTCTGTGGTAGCAAAGAATGGTATTGACTTGTTGATGTGTGGGAATGTAGGAAATGGTTGTACCATCTGACATTTTTCTGTGAAGAGTCCTGTATACGTCAGCAAAGAGGTGCTCATTCTTGATGACCGTTTCTCTGGTGATATTGGTTGTGCCTGCAGGGAACCCTTTGTCTTTTGTACAGAGCACTAGGAGATGCCAGTCTGGGTTGAGCCCATTCTCTCCCCTAGAAGCGCAGACATACAGGCGGGACAGGGTGTCTGCCATGGCAAGTTTGGCCCTGGGCTTATATAGGATGAGCATGTTAAACCTTTCTAAGATTTCCATCCATTGCGCTTGGCGGCATGACAGGTTTGCTTGTGTCTTGAAATAGATGAGCAACTTATGGTTGGTTAGTGCTGTGAATTATTCCTGCTGTTCCAGGTAACAGCGCCATTTGACTAGACAGTGTACAATGGCCAACAGTTTTTTGTTGTGGATTGGGTATCAAGACTTGCCATCTGTCAATTTGCGCAACTCGTAGGCTACAGGCAGGAAATCACCATCACTATTCTTAATTTGTAGTACTCCCCCAATGGATGCATCTGAAGCGTCGGTTTCCATCTGGTATTCTCTGTCTTGTTTGGTGTATTGTAAGATGGGTGCTGTTGTGAGCTTTTCCTTGAGACGTCTGAAGCAGAGGTTGTGTTGGGGGTTCATACAAACTTGGCCTTGGCGCCTGTTATGGCAGACAAGGGGGCAGTCAGGACGCCGCAGTTGGGTATGAAGTGTCGTACATAGGCCACCATTCCCAAGAAAGTGTGGAGTTCTGATTTTTCCTTGGGAGGTGGCATTTTGCAGATGGCTTGTATCTTTTGACTGTTGGGTTTGATGCCGTCTTTTGAGACTATGTGTCCCAAGAAGGGTAGTTGCTCTCAGAAGAACTGGCATTTGGAGGGCTTGGCCAACAGTTTGTGTTGTGCCAGGGTTGCAAAGACTTCCTCCAGGTTTTTGTGATGCTGTTCCACCAAGGGGCTGTAGACAATGATATTGTCCAGGTACACAAGGGCGTGTCTGCCTATGTGTGGTGCAAATACTTTGTTCATGAAGGTTACAAAGGTGGATGGGGCATTGGTCATGCCAAAGTTGAGTACCACGCATTTGTAGGAACCGTACTTAGTGCGGAAGACTGTCTTTGGGATGTCTTCCTCCTTGATGCAAATCTGGTTGTAACCTGCAGTTAGATCAATCTTGGAGAAGACAGAGGCTCCTCCCAAGGCGTCAAAGAGATTGTCAATCAGTGGTAATGGGTAACAATTCTTAATGGTGACTTTGTTCAAGGCGCAGTAGTCTGTGACCAGGCGTAAGGTACCGTCCCTTTTAGCCACAAAGAATATGGCGGCCCCAAAGGGAGACTGTGAGGGGGGATAAGTTCTTTTTCCAATGCCTCCTTGAGATAGGCGCGCAGGGCGCCATCCTTGTTTGGGGTCAGCCTGTAAATGGGGTGTGCCTTGGGTATAGCCCCCTTGAGTTGGATAGAGTGTTGGATGTGTTTCTCAGGGGGTAGCCCAGGTAATGCCTCCTTGAAGATTTCTGGGTGTTGGGCCACAATGTTGCAATCTTGCGGTGTGGAGGTATCCTGGTGATCCTTGAAGTTTATGATTTCATACTGGCAGGAGTCCCAGTCAATTGCTTTCAGATTCTCCTTCTCGTCCAAGGTCTCTGTGATGCGTACAAAGATGTGGTCTCGTAGGAGTTGGTCTATAGAGTCTGGGTAGATTTGGTGGTTGACACCTTCACGCTTGATGGTCAGCACTGAGGTTGCCCAGTCCACGTGAGGGTTGTTTCTCCGTAACCAGTCTAGTCCCAGTACAATGTCAAACTTAGGGAAGTCAATGACGGGACCTTGGATGATGGAGTGGAGGTTATCAAGCATGACAGAGAAGGGAGCAGTTTCTTTTGTCACAGCAATGTGATGTTCATCAGCCAGGACCACGTTTTTAATCTGTGAAGGATTAGTGGCCAGCTTGAATTTATCCACAAAGCTGCTGTTAACTAAGGTTCAATCTGCGCCCAAGTCCAAGAGTGCTGAGCCTGTGTAACTGCAAAAGCAGAAAGGGTAAGACATCAATTTATTGGGATGTCTGGCAATGGTGTATAGTACCGGGTCTTCCAAGGGTACTTGGATCATTGGGCATTGGGCATTGGTCCACGTCCTTGGGTTGGTATTCATTGTTGGGCAAGTAAGGAGTTGCGTGGGAAGAGCTTGTCTTGCTTAGTGCTCTCCCCGGGCTTTTCCCTCATCTTGGTTGCCTTGGGTGGCAGTGACACAGAAATGGGTATAATTTGATTGGCCGTTATTCCCATTCCCATTTCCATTTGAGTTTATGGGCTTGTGGTTATTGTTGTTACTGTTGCCTCCAGGAGGTGGTTGAGAGAAGCGCCCGCTTGAATGTGAGTCCTTGGGTCTTTCTTGTTTCCCAGTCTGTGCCTTGTGTAGAGTGTTGGACGTTTGTTCCGCTTTTTATGCTTCACAGTACAGGCTTTGCAGGTTGGTAACCTGGTCCAGGTTCACATGTCTCATTACATGCAACTTGAGAGCGTCATAGTACATGAGGTGTGTGGCTGGGGTGTCAAAGGCCATATCAGATGGGGCACAGAGACGGAGTTCCTTGTAGGCGCGGGTAAGTTCCTTCACAGTGCCTGTCTGGGTTAGGTTCTTTACTTGGCATATGATCATGAGTGCTGTATCCTTAAGCACAAATCTTGCCAAGAAGTCCTGTTTAAAGGTGTCCCAGTACTTGTTGTTGTGCTCTTTGTGCCACTTGTTGCACCAGGTGCCAGCGTTGTGGGTCAGAAAAATGGAAATCTCTGCAATCCAAAATTGCTGTGGGCATTCCATCTGAGCCAGCTTGCTTTGGGAGGACTGGATCCATGCAGCAGCATTGTCGTTGTTGGCCCCTGTGAAGGGCTCCAAGGCAGCGCTGCAAAGTCTTTGTGCAACATAGGCGGGCATGGTGGTTTTGTCCACTGGTTGTGGCACCAAGGAGGGCGCCTGAAAGAACCCTTGGGTGGACAGGGCGTTGAAGGCAGGTAGCAGAATCACCGTGTTTTGGTAGAGGACAAAACCATCAGGTATCTTGGTACCAGGAGCATACGGCGTCCAGCCGGGCAGGAGGCCAGACATAATTCTGTTGAAGATTTGTTGGCTGCAGTGTGTGCGGGCAACAGGCAGAATTTTTCAAGATAAGGTAGGATGAAAAACCTACCTGTGTGTCAGGGATCCAGTCTCGGGCAGCTGGCCCATTGTTTTCAGGGATAACTTGGGCCAGGTTTCTGGCAGGCAGGGCCCACCACAAGATAGGAGCTAACTTGAGAAGGTAAGACGCAGACTTCCCCACCCAAGACCAGGGGCCGGCAGCCGGTATAATGGTGTCCACCACCCCTGTGAGGGTGATGTACACTAAACCAAAAAGCTTGCCGGTGTGGTTGGTTGGTAAGTCGGGCAAAGACGTGGGCATTGGTTTGGGTGTTACTGGCAGTTCCATATATATATTGTAGGCCGGGAGATAGTTAAACTTTCCTCTAAACAGTTTGGGTGTAGAGAATATCCACAGGCCTTGGCGGTTGTATCTGACAGCGGATTGTATGCGGGCTAATGGATCTAGTTCAATGATTTTCTCTGGCGTGTAGTCCTTGTACTTGAGTTTTAAAGGATACTCGGTGAAATGGACAGGCCCAAAAAATACACCAACTGGACAGAATACTGTGGGCGGTGGGGCAGGCGGACCAAAAGATCTTGAGCTGAACTGATAGACAGCAAATACAAAGCACATTAATAGCTGTATAAGCCAAAATAACATAACCTTTATTTCAAAATGGCAATAAGTTTGGAGGGCGGGGTCCTTGGGTCTATATAGTACCCCACCTCCAAACTTAACATTTTTTGTGTGAGTCATCAGGGCATTGGGAAAGGCAGGGCCAGGGGAATTGGGGACTTGGGTCTAAAGGCAGCAAAATGGCGCTCAGCCCGGGAGTTCTTTCATTGGTCGTGACTCCCAATTTAGCCACCTGATTATCTTGCTCTAGCGTCGTGGTCATGGGGCCAGGTTGCGGGCTGGTGCCTCTTCCTTGGGTTGGCTCTTGATTGGTTGCTGGTGAAGACTTCAAACTCATGAAGCTAATAGTTGTTGCCTGGTTGCCTCCATTAGGTGTTGTGATTGGCATTCCACTTAGTGCAATAATTTCCTTGGCTTGATCTACTTTTCTGGGCGGGTCGTCTTCTTTAACATCAGCTCGCAGGGGCTCGATCCCAGAAAAATGTGGGTGGTTGGTCTCGCGGTCCTCTGGCCCAGCAGCCCGGGGGAATCCAGGTTCTGGGTTTGATTCCCGCTCCTGGGCCTGAAGTTCCAGAGGGGAAAAATTGTCAATCCTGACACTGTGCTACCAATGTTGTAACTGTGCTGTTTTAGCAGAGTTACACAGGGAAAAATATTTAAAAGATAGATCATCTTTATTGTGAGATAGTGATTATATAGCTATTGTGAATCAATGGATAGCAGGAACATGATTGGTGATCACGCGGTTGGATGGCAGAAGGGGGTGGCTTGATCCTGCTAATGAGTCAAGTGCCAAATTGAGGTATCCACCGTGAAGGATCATTGTCTGTTCATGTTGATGGATTTGGTAATCTGAGTCGACTTCCTAGTCTGGCTTCGAGTGACCAGGTAATCGGATTGCGGGGCACAAACCCACTTGGTTGGAACCTTGCTGGCGGGTCGAGCCTGCGGTTTCGACATTACAAAGAATTTTTTAATTTGAAACTTTTTTGGCAGATAGTGACTTTGAAATATAGTATAGTATAGTTTTGTTTTAAAAGTAGAAGTTTGATCCTTTTGGAAATCTCCTAGTTTTATCACATTGTATTGTATAAATTGATTCATTGTAATCTCTTAGTCTAATTAAGGTTTAAGGTTATTATTTTTATATTAAGAAAATATTTATTTTTGGCTTCAAAGTTAAGTTCCTAAAAATTGATTTTTGCCCTTTTTACGGCAGGTATTTTCTATTTTCGCAATTTGATTTTAAGTACTTCGACCTAAGGAACTTGCCAAAAATAAATCATTGTCAGCAAAGCAGGTGACATTACGAAAAGGTGTGCTTTTAAAGATATTTTTTCAATTTGTGACTAGGAATTCATTCCCCTTGGGATTTTAGTTGGGGGTGGCTTAAAAAAGAGGATATATTGAAATTAAAAGGATAAAAGTTAAGGGCGGGGAAAGGAGAGGAGGGTGGTGAGAATCAGTTTCAGATATTTTTTCTAGAGCGACGTCCTGGGCATGGTCTGAGTTGACAAGGTTGTTGTCGTACATGCCATTCTCATAATCATTCAATTCCCCCTTCCTGACCTTGAATTTAGCGGGACTGATGTTTAATTGTTGAAGGATGGCGTTGTACTTGGCAACAGTTGTTTCGTGGCTGCTGGGCTGGACAACAAAGTTTTCAAAGTGTTTAATGACGCTATCGGGTATGCCTTGGATGGAGCCATTATTCAAGTAGTGTGATTCTTTGTAGTTGACGCATACATGTCTCTCTAGGGTTAAGATATCCTGAACAGTGATGCCAAATGGTTCAAGTGATTCTTGTTTTAGCTGTAAGTAAGCGTTGTTATGCATGTGCTGCCAAATGGACCAGATCTTGTCAATAAAAGCATGGTAGGGGAAGAAGATGGGGTCGTTAGCGCTGGTGTGAGCGTCAAATTCTCCACCAATCGCCTTGTGGACCCTCCCGTGGACGCTAGCCTCGAAATGCCTAGTGAAGAAAGAGAAAGATTGAATGGTGAGGTAGTTGATTCTTAGGGCGATGGGGGCAACGGCAGAGAAGGTTGTTAACTGTTTACCCCGTCTCACATGGTGAGGCATACGTTCCCCATTTATGAAGAAATATGCAGTTAAATTACTAAATTCTCCGACAAATACGCCCCCCTCGAACTTACTGGGGCCACCAAACCGCGCCTCGGACAGGGCAGGATCATCTAGTATCTTGTCGTGGTGGAGGGTGAAATCCCAGTACGGAAGAACTACGCGAGGATCCACCTTCTGCAACTCCCGTTCAAACAAGAGCAGATAGGCACGATGCCAGGGAAGAAACAGGACATTATCATGATACTTTGCATAGTTTTGGATGTGAACAAGTGACAACTGATCATAAATCGATACATCCTTAGTATTCAGAAGCAACTCCAAGTACTGCTTTCTTTCCAAATCCTTCTCATTACTGATTCTTGTTTTGAGCACAGCCTTGTCGCCGTGGATCATCTTGACTGCCTCGGCAAACATCTGCCACTGCTCATCTGACAGGGCATTGACATTCGGACGCACCTGAAACTTTCCCCTGCACTCCTTCAACTCCAAAAGCAAATCCAACTGTACTCCCCCACACACTCCAAACAACAATGAAATCCGCATAACACGCTTGGTTCAAACCAAACCTTGCTTTACACCCCAAAACACGTGCCACAGCTCCAATCTAGCTGCACCACATCCATGCTATATCGTTGTTTAATTAGATCTATCCATCAAAGCTTCCCTTCCAGCCAATCTGTCAGAAGCGATGGACAAAGTACAAACATTCCATAAGCCAACCTATCCCTATGCCAGATCATGTGGTTATTTCCCAAGTGCTTTAAAATTGTGCACTGCATATAATATATCAATTCAAAGCAAGCCAAGGGCCCCTGATTTACCACAATAACCTAAAAAAGCGAACTTTAAAGCTTATTTAAATGTGGCGAGAAATCAGACGCCTCTGGTTTGAAACCCCCAACCAGATGTTGCAACTGAACTAGATATAGTTCAGTATTGGTGTTGGGGGAGACAACAGTCCAATAAGAGAACAGAAAATAAATTTGGAATAAGATGATGTTTATTGGAAATAATGGGAGCTCTTATATTGAGGTGAAGGGCCATTGGTCCACTAAGGGGTGGCACTGTGGCAATAATCTAGATCAAGTTTGACCATGTTCAGGAGAGGGTTTGGTTTTGACCAATGTCAAAATTGGTTACACTCCTTGTAAGAGAATATGAGATTTTGCTAAGTTGAGGGAATCAGGAGGGAATATGACTTTGGATCCATCATGGGGCAACTCACTGAGCACCTCTAAATATTGTGAGATACAGTAGCAACTGGGATATACATTTTAGTTGAAACAATGTTAGGGTTATCAAGGCTTGGAAGAGGCTGGCAGCCCAAGGAAAGCAAGGAAACTAGAGGCAAAGAGGGGAATTAAAACCAAAGTTTGAACAATTTATTTTATAAATTATATACACAAGGAGCTTAAAAGCCCAGGGTTAAAACAGAGAGAATTCCCAAAATTTGATGCCATCACTTTAAGAAGAGCCCTGATTGGCTGAAGGAGAAATATGTGGCTCCTGAGCTAAGGTTTTGAGAGAATTTTAAGAGATAGGGGAGAGATTTGATTGATGGAAATTGTTAGTGGTAGAAACCTCTGCTGATAAATCTAATTTTCCATGAGAAGCTTGCAATATTTATGTGGCCTATTTTGGCTGGTTGTGTCTGATTTTCTTCTGATGGAGGTAATATCAAGCCAGAAAGTATTACAATTCAATCAGAGTAATTTTCAGTGTTGTAGAAATATAGAGAGTAAGATCAGGGAGGTTGTTGTGAGATAAAGAAGAAAAGAAAATACTCTCATCAATTGTGTGGGCTAAATTTTTCAGGCTGCAAAGGGGTTTATCCTGTACTAACAGCATGCTTTGTTATCATGAGAAAAAAATCCAAGACTATAAAGACCCAGAACTTTACAGTATTAGCTTTTTTCTAGGGCCTTGTTAAGGTATTTGTGTGGGATGTTATAGTAGTTGGGTGATATTTTTAGATATTCTGTGCCTTGGGCAAGCTCTCTTTGAGTTGGATGTAGTGTTTGATATGACAGTGCAGAGAAAACTTTGATTAAGCCCTGAAAACCCTTGAGGTATTGATTGACAATAGGTTGAGTTTCAGGGCTTAAGTTGGTAAGAATGGCAATGAAATAAACTTAAAATACTTCAAGTTTATTTATGACCTAATCATCTTTATAAAAGCTGTTCTTCAAGTCTTGTGTCTTAGTGATCCTTACAAAAAATTTGGGGTTCTGGTATTTTTTCACCAAGTTAAAATAGATATGGTGGTATAATTCTCCTTTTTCCTTATTAAAGCTGATATTACCTACCTTGTGTGTGTGTTATGATTTCATGCTGTGGCAGAACCTTTACTGGCATGATCTTCAGCAGAAAACTGGCTAGAGAGCATATCCTACCATAAGATGAGGGATATCTTTAGAAGGCAAAAGTGTGATCCTCCCAAAGATTACCAATGTACATTGTTAGAAATAACAGAATTCATCATTCTAGTGAGAGTGATTTACATCACTTCAAACAAACAACTGACTGGGAATAAAGTGGGTGATTTCACAAGTGGGGGTACTGAGTTTGAATGTAGGGAAGGTTTCATGAGCACTGATTGTCAGGGCCCAGAATGCCCTAGACAATCAGCTATCCTGCATGAAGATAAAATAACCAACAGCATGGAAATCATTGCCAACTGTCTTTCTGGAAGAGCCCCCCTTTCTGACCACAAATGGCCAGGAGTTTGCAAGACCCACATGCTGCAAAACCCTGACATTGAAATTAAACACAAATTTGAATCTATTTGCTACCGGGAAATGATAAATTGGAAAGCAATATTTCAATTGTGCAATCAGGCACTTGATTGCTTACAGGTTCTAATAATAGCTGTGGCACCTCAGCATGCTGCAGTCAAACCAATTTTCATGATATACCAGCCAATTCCCTTCTCCCCAGGCCCCAGCACGCAATCTCTAAGCCATTTCACAAGTATCACTAGAAATGATGCCACCAGACCTCTGGTGGCACAAAAGGCTAAGTATTCCCCAGTGAGTATAAATAGTGAGAAGGAGAAGCCTTCCTCACTGTTGACAACTTAAATAAACAGCTTTATGCCCAGGACCCATTATTTTCTTGCAGGTGTCAAGAATGACAATTTGGATGCACCTGAATCCCAAAGTAAGGAACCAGAGTTGAACCCTGAACAAAACCCTTCACAGATTGCCAGTTCCAAAGACTGGGAATCCAACAGCCCACTACCAATTGAAAAGGTTGTTGCCAACCCACCAGGACCTGAGCCCTTAACTATCATACAGGGTTCTACAAGAAAACTGCCAGGCTAAGATGCTGGAAATTTCCCTGAGGTGCAAATACCTGACACCAGTGTTTTGCTCAGCAAAATGCACAAGTCCCCTAATGAGAGTTGTTCCAAACTCCCCCAAAGCCCAGGAAGTGGCACTGAATCTGAAGGGCCACCCAACGCTCAAGTTTCCAAACAGAAGGATTCAAAGTCTTCTTATCCCAAAGTGGCCAGTGACAACCTATCAGTGCCAAGCGCCACACTGCCATCTAAGACCCCTGATGCCAAACCGCCTGAGCTCAAGAAACCCAACCAGTAAATGAAGCCTGGCAGCGCGGTATAAGTACCTTCCAGGCTAATATCAATCACCATTGTTGTTTGGCTCCTGGGAACAACATCCAGGAGGACAGGGCAGGAAATCTTTATAATAAAAGATTTGAGGTTCAAAGCTAGCCTTGGTTTAGCCTTTAGGGGAAAATTAAGGGCACATACCTTGATTTCCTGGAATACAAGATGAGGAATTACTTTTGGCAAAAAGGAAAGAAAAAAGCTTGAAAAATATTAAAGCCAACACAAATGTGGATAAACTTGTCTTTATTAGGAGAAGTAATCCTACTTAAATAGTAGACAAGAGTTAATGATCACTCATTAGGTAGACAGAGTGGCAGAGGGGGTTATATTGGGTTGAAATCATACCAGGATCAGTCAAGGGTTGGTATGGTATTCCAGAATGGGTGGACATTGATATCAACCCATTTATGGAAGGCAAGGAATATCCAAAGTCAAAAGTAAAAACAACCAAATCTTTGAACATATCATTATTTGAAGGCCATATCAAAATAGCATTAATGGCGCAATTTCTGACAATCATTGTCATTTTAAAATAAAGATTATGAGATATTGGTTTCCCCAATTATTGCCGTATTTTATTCTTGTCATCTGTCAGTTAACTCAAAGATCATCTGACCCTCCTGCCAACCTGCCAGCTACATATTGAATTCTGGGTGCTCCATTTAGTTCTATCCATTTCACATAATACTCCTTGAAGTCTGAGTACAAGGACTAACTGCAGACAATATATTAGCCCAGAATCCCTTGGCCAGAACTAAAGAGTTAGCCATATACAACTGGAAAGGCCCTTGGTACATTACTGAGCCATGCCTGTTCAGAGATAAATACAACTTCCTTTCTGCCTACCAATTAGACATGAAACCACCTGTCACCCCCAAACCAATGCCTGCATCTGCCACTGAGCTTCCCCTGGACCATACCAATAAGCTATTTGGGATTGTATATTTTACTCTCACAGTAGTAATATATACTATTATTCCTACCGCTATCCTGTGTTCATGGGTGGGCAAGTCAATGTCTTACAACATTAAGTTAGCGCCAATCTTTTGGTGGACCCTGCCCACCCAGTCCACAAACTGCCAGTTCCCAAAAGCTAGCAAGCCGTCAGACCAGGGTTGGTTTCCTGACACTGGGGGTGGAAGAGCATTTGCTGGTATAACATGAACCTTGGTTTGGCTGCAGCATGCCAAGGTTTTACAGCTATTAAAAAATCCCGCAAGCAATTGAGTGCCTGATTGGGCAATCAAACAATTGCCTTCCCAATTTACCATTTCCTGATAGTAAATGGGCCCAAATTTATGTTTAGATTTGATGACAGAGATTTGCGGCATGTGGGCCTTGCAAACCCCAGGCTATTTGTGATCAGAAAGGGGGTTTTCTCCCAGAAAAGCAGTTGGTAATGTTTCCCATGCTGTTGGTTGCTTTATTTCTAGGAAGGCTAGCTGATTGTCTAGGGCGTTCTGGGCCCTGACACAAAAGAGTCACCAATTCTTGAAAACTCCCTTTAAATATAAGCAAGCGCCTTCCAGGATCCTGGCTTATCAATTTTATATTAAATTTTTGAACAGGATTCAAAAATTGTTTTTCTTATTTTCCCTGTTTCATTACCAGGTCATTTTAAAGTCTCCCATCTTAGAAAACAATAGGGTTAGTAGTTGTTATACTGATTTATCTATTTTTGATTTTTTGCTTTAAATAAAATGCTGTGTCAAAACAGCAGGCTTAACCAGCCAACAAGGTTCCAACTAAGAAGGTTTGTGACCCGCAATTCAACTTCCTGGTGACCTGTAGCCAAACAGAGAAGTCAACTCAAATTCCCAAAAATGGCAACATGAACTAATGATAATCTCATACAGTGAATGACTCAATTTAGTGCTTGACTCATTACCAGGATCAAGCCACCCCCTTCAACATTCAACCAAGTGATTAACACAATCATGTTTCTGATATCCACAGTTTATACCAGCTATATAATAACTATCTCACAATAAAGAATATTATATAGTCTTTAAATATTTTCCCCTTGTAACTCTGCTAAAACAGCACAGTTACAATATTGGTAGCACAGGTAGGTTCTCCATCCTACCTTCCCCTTCAAAATTCCGCCTGTTGCCTGTACTTGCCGCAGTCAACAAATATACAAAAGAATCATGTCCGGGAACCCTGTAGACTGGACTCCCTACACACTGGTAACCAAAATACCAGAAGGGTTTGTACTATACC